>APFE031586163.1:91154-114976 GCA_000404065.3 Pinus taeda | reverse complement strand
GATTCTTTCATTTGTTCCCAGTTATTTATAACCCCACCACCTAATCCCATAAACCATCTTAAAGCAGCCCCTTTTAGTGTAGAGGGAAATAGTTTCAGTTTCTGGGGGTCAGTGGTGTAATATTATCCCCTGCACAGTACATCAAATTGAAATAAAAATGCATCCAGGTCTTTTGATGTAAGCCCGTGGAATGTAGGGATATGTTGAAGAGGGATTGCTTTCATAGGCGCATTTATTGCAGAATCCACTATGGGGTATTGTAATTTAGAGGTTTGGGTGTTTGGTTGGTTTTGAGCCATTAGGTCGAATATATGCCAATAACCTTCTGGGATATCTGGGAGGGTATTCCTAGGTTGAGAGGGAATTGATTTAACAAGAATAGTTTTAATAGCACTTCCTCTATCTGGGATTATTGTCTGAGGAGATTGAGTTTCTTCAAAGATGATTTTTGCAGCAATTCCTTTGTTTGGGTTGTTCAATGGCTGAGTTGTCTCAAGAGGAGATCTCAGTTCCTCGGTTTCCCCTGTCACTCCTCCTCCTTCACAAAGATTACTGAGATTCCCTTCCTGCAATAGTTCTGGAGTAGAATTTTCAATTTCTTGAAAGTCCTGCTCTTCAGTTTGACTGTGCACCTCAGCAAAGGCTACAAATGGTGATCCTGTGGCCTGAAGGGAACTACTAGGCTGTTTAGAAATGACTTTCCTGGGTCCTACTGAAGGCTGAGATTCAGCTTTCTTGTAGATTTCATCTATGAAGGTTAATCGGCCAAGGGTCACCGACCCCTTAGCTTTTTCTGGCTTGGGTAGAGGTTTGGAATTTTTTTTCTGGCTTTTACTGCTTAGTCAGGCACTCAAATTAACTACTAAATCCTACTTAAACAAACAACTGCAAATCTGCAGGAAAGCGGGCAGAGGAGCAGGGCTTTTGCATGCTCCACACGTAGGTTCTTACCTTCCGTTTTCAAAACCCAACTCTCCCCTAGCAGGTCCTTACACTACTCTAAAAAAAAGAACAAATGGCTACACTCTTTCCTCGGCAACAACACCCAAATGTGGAGCTATAAAAAGGGTCTCTTTCACCTCTAGTTACCTCACATTAATATGTCAATCCAGGAACGTTTTGTTATTTCAAAGAGTGTCTCAGTTTGAGGCTATCATTTCCTAGAGTAATGCTAGTAGCATAGTGTTTGAAAATACAAGAGTAAATGGATGCTTGTTTACAGCTTAACTACTTCAAAAGATTAAATCACACATTCAAAAAACTAAGTAATTTATCAATCAAGGGTTTGGTAGCAATAACCCATCCCTTTGGAAACTGATGGAAAAGGAAATCAGAGAATAGATCATGGATCTGGGAGCCAGACAGTAGATGCCAATGCTCACTACAACCTGAGATCGTTCTTCACACCAATAACAAGAAATGGAGCGACAAAGAAATGAAACAACAATGAAATGGAACAGAAAACCTGAAATGGAACAACAAACCTAAAATGGAACAACAAATTGGAAATAGAACAACAACTAAGAAATAGAATAGCAACTAAGTCTAACAAGGCGTAACATCTTAGTCTATCAAATCAAATGCATTAATCATAATCCACAGGAATCAAACGACAATCCTTCACTCTTAAGGACGTATTTAATAACACACACAAATGGAACAACACCGATTACTGATACATTATGGAACAACGCTGAAAACCATATATACACACAACACACTCAAATAGAAATCCGATCCAGTTATCACCTCAGTTAGAAAGAATACGATTGCATTTCAAGAGAGAACAACATTATTCAAGAATCCAACAATCACAAAGAACAAAACTTCCAAGATGAACTCTATGATGTTAAGTGCATAGCACAAAGGCTCTGTAATGGAACAACAATAGTATACTAACAATATTATATCAACACATAAAAGAACAATAATATGATGTGGAGTCAATACAACAATTCTATCTTCAGAAACCTTAGTAATTTAAGCATAACAGATCATGTGATGTAAACTTACAAAACACATCAAATTACCAAGATCACGTTGATAAGCAAACCGTGCAAAAACCAAGCGTAATGGTACAAGAGCAAGTGTCCTCCAAGGCCGGGCCCTTAGCCTCCAGGGGTACACTGCTTGAAGTTATTCCAGACTCAAAGATGAAATAGTAACCAAGTTTGTATTAATGCATCAAATAAAATTACAGTAGAGCAGTTCTTAGCGGGACACGACTGATCAAAGTTTTGATCTTAAAAGAAATTACATAAGAGCATAATAACATCTCTCCTCTGAGCTAACAGTGCTACCCCTTATATAAGGGTGACGACGTAGATATCTAAGTGCAGAAATAGATAAAGCAACGATCCCTCAGGATCAAGGATCCTGAGGGATTCACCGAACCGTTAGCCCTTAGTCATTTCTTCTCTTTCTTGCGTCGAGCTGATATCTTTGCTTCCTTTCCCGGGCTGATCTGCTTTGATCGTGTTTGCATGCGGTCTCCCGTTGAAGGGACAACAGTTAACCTGTCTTTGTCTTTTCCTTTAGAATGGAAACTTCTCGTTTTTTCTCCTTCTTGCATAAGGAAATGACAATTGTCAGCATTCTCGTCTTGCATATCAATCTCACATGTTTTATTACAATTCTTTATCATTTTCTAAGTTCATGATGCAAAAAGACTTGTAAGTTCTAATGAAAAGACACTGAAATAATCATCAAAAACATACCTTCTTTAGTACTCCACAAGAATACGTAAAATACATGGAGAATTTTTTTTTACTACGGTTCATTCCAATGTGGGTTTACATCCACAAGAACTGTTGCTTATAATAGAGAATTTGATACAACAAGAAATTCTTCACCTGCGCAAACAGTTATAGGTTGTCTGAGCACCAAGTTGTAGACGATCTACACACTAAGCTGCAAACCCAGGACTCCATGCACTCAGCTGTGGGGCCTTCCCCTTTATCCAAAGTATAGATCACAAAGATACAAACTTAAACATAAATCTGTATTCAATGCTTCCTTTCTTATTTATTATTCATCCCTATATATACTATTACGTTTATGGATTAAATCGCTACATTACCATGGACCCAATACCATGGTTTCCAAAATACAAGGGACTATGGTCCAAAACCATTCAAATTTTACAATATTATATGCTTTTACAAAAAGTGAGGGGCTTTTCCATGAATCCCATATACTACACGGTGAGTTTTTTGCCCAGTCCTTCTTGTGCTCCGCTGCTCTGTTGCGCAGTCCAATTAGCACTCTGTGGCATCCTTTCTACTACGTGCTCCATAAATTTTGGATTCCTTGCCCAAAATCTAGCCAGTTGGGCTACACCCATTAGGCCCCCAACACTCACATATGGCTTGTCTCAAGTCACTCAGCTATTTTACCTCTGATCTTGTATGTAATGTTGTTGTATGCCTTGCTGAATTGTTTTAGACTCTCTGCCAACTGCTTTTCCTCACTGCACACTTCTTCTAATATTGTTTCTGTGACTTGTTACGTGGCGTTCCTTGCCAATTTTGCCTCCCTTTGTCAACTTTGATGAAGCTTCTCATCCACTTCCTATGATAGCAAGATGGCCTCATCTTACCAAGGCTAAGTAATTTGTATCAAACTCTGCTCCTCCTTCTTCAACTCTTCAATTTTCTTTTACTGCTCCTTTGAATTTGATCTCGGCTGAGCGTGGATATTTTTGATTTCTGAGCGAAGAAGGGATTGGATTACTCTGATGAAAATGGCGTTATTCCTTGGGGTTCTTAGGGTGTGTTCTTCTACATTTCCTTTGAGTCATTAATTTTTGCGAGCCTCTACGAGATTGGAAAAGTCTTCATAGTTGCTCGATTCTCTTCGAACTGATGATGCTTTTTTTTTCATTTCCTCCTACAGTTTTTGAACATTTGGATATTCTTGCAGTCAAGTCCAATTTTTTAAGCTCTCATCCAACAACTTTCCCCAAACTGTCAATGCTGAAGGGATGCTGGCTGTCCCACTCTTTAAGTTAATTTCCCTTTGTTTGCATATTTTTGATGGTGTGGTTGGTTGCAACTTCATTTCTAGCTCACTGATCTGCATCTGGTACTTTAATTTCACTGCAGAAATTTTATCCTTTTGCTCCTTGACTGCGAGGCTAAGAATTGCGACCTTGTCTTCTGTTGATTCATCCTCATAGGCATCCATGTTTGAAACTTCCCTGCAAGTGGATTCGACCACCTCTTTTAGTCTTTGTTGTCATAGCTCTGCCTATTCCTTGTCCTTGATGACCTGGTCAAGTTGCTTCTTTAGCCCAACGCGCTCTTATTCTATTTGAATGTTTAAGTGCGAGGTGCATTGTTATCACTCCTTGAGCTCATTTGTGATACCTTCGTGCAATTCATGTAGCACTAGAGTGGGAAGTATTGTCTTGTTCATATTGACATGGTCCCAACCTTTTGCCTAATTCTCGACTTTGACAGTGTCAAACTGTAGAGTTTCGGAAGGTATCTGCATTATCCTCATCCCAACTATTGTTTCTATCAATCTCTCTCATTGGATTCCTTGGCCTATCTACACTGGTGGTATGGATGTTTGTGCCCAAATATTTAGCTCTGCAATACTTTACTTCACACCGGTGATGAGCTCGCCATAGCGATCTTCCGCCCTCTTCCAGGATTCCACTATTATCTCTTGAACCTTATCTCCGATTTGATCCAGGTCATCTTTAGTGAGAACCATTGGTGTGATTTCTTTTATTTTATCTTCCTTATGTTTCTTTCTACTCTTACTGATAGATTCACCTTGGTTATTTCTTTTCTTTGCGACAATTTTATTTTTTTCTATCTTTTTTGTCTCCTTAGCCATATCCTCGGCTCCTTGAGGGTTCTCCTCATGATGTTCTTCATCATGGTTTTTTTCTTCCTCTTCTTCTTCCTCTACTCCCTACTCGTCTTTTCCACTAGTTTTTCCATGGTGCGAAATGTCTAGCTCTTCTTCTTCTATTGCACTGTGTCTTTCTTCCTCCAGCGGAGTCATCCATTATGTGGGCCATGTCTTTATTACTTCTACTAGATCATACTCTTTGACCATATATGGAAATTAATTTCATTCCTTCTTTGTGTCTCTGCGCGCCTGTATGTAAAATTTATTAAAATCTACCTTGAACCTCACCACAAGGTTGTATTGTTTGTGCAAACTCAGGGAAATGCGTAGGTGTTGGTTTACTAACATGTGTCTATCCATTTGATATAATATGAAGAATATTCTATTCTCTTGCACTCGTGATGCTTCAGTGGTATGCCACAACGAATCATACCTCACGCCCTCACATACATATGCTTCTATCGAAGGAAACTATGTATCCTTTGGCTCTTATGCCAACTTAGAAATGATCAAGATTAACCAGGCATAATGAAAAGATGTTATTTTTTCATAGACCTTGAGACAATCATCCAGGAACTCATTGCATAAATATCTCACCTAGTTATACTGGACTCTATTTGCGCATTGCGCGGCTAAAGACACCACCAATGCAGGAACTTCATTTGTGTGACACTTCATCATGATATTTTTTGGCCAAAATATGTGTGACGAAGTGGACTGATTAGTCGTTGATCAAGCTTATGGTGTATTCCCTATTACCTTTAACCAGCCCGTACTTTTTGTTCATATTCTCCACTAAGGTGCAGTCCTCATCCTTTCCCACAGACTCCTTTGTGGGGTTCCACCCTTGGTAAGGCAATCTTGTGATCCTCCAGATCAACATTTGGTCTATGGGGACCTGATTCCCCATCCACTGGTATCCATCATGTATCAATGCCAACAATTGGCACACACGTTGTGTTTGTTGAACTTTTGTCAAAGTGCGACTTGTTCAACATATTGAGCAATCCTGACTGTGCCAACCCATTTGTCCACTATTGTGATTCCAATCTCATCACTCTGCTATCTAAGTAGTGAACCTATTGCAAGTACGTGTCTGGTGCAAACTAAGGTATTTTCCTCCAGTCATCAAAATCATAGTTTGTAAACTTTAAATGTGAGAAGATTCTGATAATAGTGGTGTGAATGTCCCATACTTCGCATCCTTGGAATCCTTGACTACTTTGGAATTTGGCTTCCTCGATGGGATGTATGAGGGTAGAGGTGAGATGAATGTTGCGCCACCTTCCTCCACCTGTATTTAATCCACTTCTTCTTCAATATTGACCTGCTCATGTTTCTTCTAAGGTTTCATAGGTTTGGCAAGCTTCTTGTCTTTCTTTCTCTTGGTTCTTTCTTCCTCGATTTGCTTCTGCCTTGGTGATGTCCATTGTTTTTGTGCTGACGGTGCTTCTACGATGGGTGATGTTACTGCTGGTGTTTCACTTATTGGTGCAGACATATCTGCAACTTCCATGACTCTAGATAATCCCTTCTTATGAAAATTATGCACAATCTCCTCCCAAGATCGCTCAAACGACATACACTACGGAGTCTCTTGCAACTTATTCACACTATTAATCACTCAAGCTCTTGATTTGGTAAATTTCTTAATCTGAGAGGAAATAAACTATTTATAACAATTCTAGCCTTCAAACCTCATCATTAGATTTGATTTTGTCCCAATTATGTTTAGATTTCGTCATTAAATGCGTATCTATCCTTAAATTCTTCCAACCTATTATCTTAAATGTAAATTTTCATGTGTCTTTTCCCTCTTAATGGCCATATTTCTACTTTCTCGGTGAACTTCGACACATCCCCTATTGTAGCACACTTTGTCTTACGTCGCAAATTCCCGCAAACTTCGACATATTCCTAACTGTAGCAAAGTACTTTCTTTGTCGAAGCTTCTTTTTCAGCATAGTTTATAGTCAAGTTTCCACTTTCAACTACATGTGACACTAAGAATTTCCTTCTTTCTTCTTTAGGGAAAAGTTGTAGGAGTAGGTTTGTTCGTGTACAACTTCAACCTACTACCATTTAATTTCCCTAAATTAATTCTCCATTTCACTTTTCTAACTACACTACGCCTCCATCTGTAATATACTTAATAGCATATGGACCTAATGAGTGTTTTTTGAATTTCCCTAGAAATTTCAAAAACTTACTGTCATAAAGGAGAATAAGGTCTCCTACCTAAAACTTCTTTTGCCTAATGTGTCTATCATGCCAAGCCTTTTCTCTCTCTTTCTATACTTGTTGATGAAATTCTGCTATAAACCTATCTTCTTCTGGAGCAAGTAATTGTGACATCCTTTCTTCCATTATTTCGAGGTATGCCATATTTGTAAATGCTACAATTCTTAGGCTAGGGATAATGTATTCCATGGGCATCACAGATTGTTGCCCATAAACCAACCTAAAGGGTGTTTGACCTATCAACTTTCTACATGTATTCCTATAAGCCCATAATACTGCTAGAATCCTAAGATCCCAGTCATCCTTGTTTAAATTGCATATCTTGGTAAGCGAATTCTCCAAAATTTTATTGATTTATTCCACAATTCCATTTTTTTGAGGATGATAAGGGGTTCCCTTTTGATGGTAAACTTGAAATTCCTCAATTAATGCTTCAGTGGTATTATTCAAGAAATGTGATCCTTGATCATTCATCAATATCTTTGGACACCCAAATCTGGACAATATGTATTCAATGATGAACTTCGCAGCAATTTCTGTGTTGCAATCCTTCACTAGTTGTGTTTCGGCCCACCTTGTCAAATAATCAATCGCAGTGATTATATACCTCGCACTAGTCATTTTTCCTAGTGGATTGATAGGTCCAACAAAATCAATAGCCCATTTATGAAAATCCTGTAATGTTACTTGTGGCACTAGTGGAACTTCATCTCTTCTTGAAGGTTTTCTTGTCATTTTGTGACATTGCAAGATCAACCATACTCCCTTGCATCTTTGTGTAGTGTCGGCCACCATAATCCTGCTCTTAAAATTTTCCATGTAATGGCATTCCCTGCGTAATTTCCACCAACTGTGCCACTATGAGCTTCTATTAAAATTATATGTCTTTTGTGCTCAAGAACATACCTATACAGTACTTCATCTGGTCCCATCTTATACAAATTTCCTACTATTAGTGAAATGTTAAGTTCTCCCTTCACTTTTATTTGTACTTTGGATTCAATCTATAAGGCATTTGCTTAATTAGCTTCGAATCAGGTTTTAGAGGAATATTCATAACTTCTAAATCTCCTACTATGCCCTTCATATCTCAAAACTTAGTGGGAAATAAATCATGGTATCCATGTAAAATATATGTCACTTTTCTAGTTGTTTCATCATCCCAATAATCTCCTATCGTTGTAAAATTCAGCTCCTCTTTTGATCCTATATTCACCTTCTTTGTCTTCAATGGCTTTATTATATTAGGCATTTCTAAATCAGGTCCATTCACTTCATGGTCACCTTCAGATTATGTTATGTCAATGTTGTGAGGGTCTTCATCTTCTTCTGTAGTGATGTTGTAGCATTCCAATACATTATGTAGCTGTGCAGCCCAATCAGGTTTCCAAGTGAGTGGAATTTCATTCTCAAAAATCTTCTTTTTAACTATCTAAAGGGATGAATCTATACATGGACAATCATCTTCAAAGCTAAATTTCAACATAAACCCATCTACCATCTTTTCCCAACTCATAGTACCATGTCAAAGTTCCGTTTTTAGGCACAAGTTTTGGGGAATTGTCTCTAATTTATGGATGAACCCATGCATCCATTCTTCTCATGGAATCTCCTTCCATGTTTTCATGCAAACATGGATGTGCTCTCTAGGATTAGTTGAAAATCATATTTATTTGCCAACTCTATTTCTACCTGACCAAACCTTATCCATATCAACCTTTGACATTCTTGCCAAGTTCCGATGTTCCTCTTATGTATACCCCACCATCTAGCAGGAGTGTCTCTTAGGGATATATCCAGAGCTAATAATATTTGATACGTTAGTACCTATTCTTCATATTCTTCAAGAGAAGTATTTATATCACCCAAACCATCATAAAAAGGTAAGTGACATACCTCATCTGGCATACAACGAACTGCTTTAGTAACTCTTACACATCACCTTGTAGACACTTCGTGTAAGTTGCTTTTCCAATTTTCCAATTCTTCTTCTGAATCTGAAGCACACGAACTATCATGCTCCCAACTCACCTTGCCTTCAGTAGGGTTAACACAATATTGTTATATTGTTGTCATTTGATAGAGGTTATCTATATCAACTGTGTTGTACTCCTCTTTAAGTGGTTCAGTATACCTTTCTACTTCTAATGGATCCAAGGGAATGATCACTCTCATATTTTTTCCTTCAAATATCATTTGCCTTTTCTTTAAGTTGATTACAGCCTTGTTGGAAAATTCCCAATCCAATCCAAGTAATGCAAGATGCGGGTTACTGTCATCCACAATTTCTATTACTCCAAAATCAATAGTAGTGCACACCCCTTCAATTTCCACTCTAATGCTTAATAATATTCCTAGAGGAAAAATCTTTTGTTGATTCACCATTATTAGCTTAATAGGTGACCATTGTAATTTCAGTTTACCCATTAATTCCCATGTTTGCTTTTTCAGGATATTAGCTTCAGACCCCAAATCTAAAATAACTTGGTCCATGTCATATTCTCCTATTTATGCTCTAAGTCTCATTTCCTTTCCAGTTCTCTTTTGTCTATGTAAGTTTTTAACTTTGCACATCTCACTCCGCGGTACTTCTTTAGATGCATACAAATTTATCAATTCTTGAAGTCCTTCTACATCTCTTTGATCTCGCAACAATTTCATAAAAGTTTGAAGAAAATATTTTAAAGTATCTATCTTATATGTTGCATATTGTTCCTGTATTATGAGAGTTTGGCCTTGTGTCGAAGATGATACACCACAACTATTCTTCTGATTCTGTTGCATGTTAGATGTCGAAACTCCTGCATCCATAAAGCTTCACTTTGATTCCATAAAGACTTATTTTTCCTTTTAAATATAAAACACAAGGGATTTTCCAGTATTCTTTCTAACCCATGTAACTTCAACTTCCTTCTTCCCATATGATTTATCATTTCCAGTCGCAACTCCACTCCTTATAACAATATTAATGCGAGTTTCATCAGTCCCTGGTTTTGCAGTCATCATCTAAATTCTTTGTGTCAGCTGTAAATTTTTCTTTTCTTGCATTTTCTCCATAAGTACAAAACACTCCTCAATTACATGACCAAATGATTTTCAATACTTACATGTCGTAGTAGGATTTTGAAAATCTCTTGAAAAGTGACCTGCCTGGCAGTAGTTGTAACAAATAAAATGTCCACAACCTCAACTAGATCTGCCACCTAGACTTCTTCCTAGATCTCCACCTCAACCACCTTGTTGTCCATGTTCCTCATGTTCATGTTCTTCAACTTGTATTCTATAGGCATTAGTACTGTGCTCTACCATCAATTCATAAGCTCGACAATTGTTCTCATCATGCCCCACTGATTTACAGAATTTGCAATATAAGTTTCTTGGATTCTAGACATACTTCTTCAATAGGTAGTAATCTTCTGCATGATTTTCACCTCTATTTTTACATATCACACACCATAAGCTTGATCCCAGATTCAAAGGATTTAGTGCTCCAATGGCCATGTCATTTCTAAAGAGAGGGCATTGTTCTTTAGAATGGCCTTATGATTTACACTTCATACACCACACTTCTTCTCTGAATTCCTTACTTTTCTTCATTATCTTGTATCTACAGAGTCAAATTTTCTAGCTAACTTTGGATCTGTTGCATACCTCCATTGGTATCCCCTATAGGTGAAGCTTCTAATTCCATCACAAGTTCTAAAGCTTCGACTTGAGTCTATATTTTCTATTGCGATAAAGGAAATATTATATGTGGAAGAAGTGTAACTATAAACCATTCTTTATGTTGTTGTGGATCTATTTCAAAGCTCACCCGATCCAATAATATCTTGAATCTTTGATCAAATTCCCAAATAGACTCAGTAGGATTTTTTTTATTTCTTTTAACTCTGTGATATGCTATGACTAGGACTTTGGTTTCTTAAATTATTTTACCTTTGTTGTTTTAATGTCTACAAATGATATGATCTGATTTATTGAATACTTCATGTACCATGTTAGTGCTCTATCTCGAAATGTTGTGACAAGCTGCACTTTCTTCATATTTTCTTCGTGGACCTACTTCATTGTCCATACTGGTTTACATAAAAACCAAAACTACTATGGATCCTCTAATCCAGACCCTTTAAAGATAGGTAGCTTAATATCATCGGCCATATTTATTATTGGAGCGGGAGGTGGAGGGGATGGGGGAGGGGATTGGGGGTAGGGGGTAGTAGGGGATGGGGAAACCCAAAAGAAACCTCATTACTACTTGATTATGGCTTCAGTGAAATTTTAGGCTGGAAGAGTGAATAATGCAGAGTTCCTTCAAGATTATCAAGGCAATTTTCTTTACTTTCAAACTCACTCAAAAGAGGGCTATAGTCAATTTCTACAAAATCTTTAGATGTTGGCCACAAGATCTCATCCTAGTGTCTATTCTATATATTTTTCCACTTCACATTGTTCCAATTTCTTCTTTGGATCTTCTCCCAAACATAAGTAACTAATAATCTAACCGCATTCGCAAAATTCCCTTTTTGCACAAAACCATTTTAATCTAGAGATTTAGAGATTTCAAGAACTTACCTCATGGTCCTTTGAAAAACTTTCGTTCTACTTCACTATATGACACAATCAAGTCTACCACAAACTCAGTATGAATCCTCCCAAGATACTATCAATCCAAAAATTAACAGCTCTTGAGATCCCATTGTTGGTGTTCTTGAGTCACTGTATCAACTCAGGAGTCTGTTCCTTTGGTCTGTCTTGTTTAAAACAATTATTTCTCTTAGTCAACCTTGATATCCACTTGTATAGTTCAACATAAAATGAATTGAAGAATATTTCATATTCATATTCGAAAATATGCTTCTCCAACCACCTCCTAGTTGACAAACGAGGGATTCTATTTTCTTGTTTTGCAAATTCTCGTTCCTTTTGTTCTACCTAATCTTGAATTTCTTTCTTCAAAGGGTGCCACATAAACATGCCGCTCAAACAGATCCTGATCCTGACAATGGAACAATTTGTTGGCTTAGGTTGGGATGACCCAGGTTTGTGTTTTATCGTGCACCAAAAAAACACTCAATCACTGGCCCTTTTTGCACTGACTTGAAAGCAAGTCATAGTCTCACCTGAAGTGGCTATGGGAGGTTGCAGAACTAGGTTTTCATATCCTTGATAGATGCTGTGATGTGGAAATTATTTATTTTCTTATGCTTTAAAACTACTTTGCATTCATGAACTACTTCAGACTTATATATTACTTCGTAGAATTACATTCATCATTTAAATATATTATAAACATCCATAAACTTCACAATATTGAAATAAAGTGCAGATAAGAAGAAAAACACATGTAGACCTATATTTTACAGTGTTTCATCCCAATGTAGGAGTACATCCACAAGAAATATTGCTTATAATAGAGAATTGGGTACAATAAATATTTCTTCACCTGTGCACATAGTTGTAGGTTGTTTGCGCATTAAGCTGTAGATGATCCACACACTAAGCTGCAAACTCAGGCCTTCACGCACTCAACTGTGGAGCATTCCCCTTTTTCCAAAGTATAGATCACAAAGATACAACCATAATCATAAATCTAGATCCAATGTTGCCTTCCTTTTTTATTATTCATCCCTATATATACTATTACATTGAGGTATTACATCACTACATTACCATGGATCCAATACCATGGTTTCCAAAATACAAGGGACCATGGTCCAAAACCATTCAAAATTTACAATATTATATGCTTTTTACAAAAAGTGAGGGGATTTCTCGCGAATCCCCTATACTACACTATGAGTTTGCTGCATGGTCCTCGTTGTGCTCCGCTACTCTATTGCATGGTCCACTTCACACTTCGCGACATCCTTTCTACTGCACGCTCCACAAAATTTGGATTCCTTGCCCAAAATATGGCTAAGTTGGCCTGCACCCAACAGGAAGCCTTTCACGAGAATGTTTGTCTTCTTTAATCATACTTGGATCTTCATCCATTCCTCAAAGTCGAAGGCCAATATCCTATTGTCATGTCATGGGAAAAGAATTATCTTCTTCAAATCACAACTCCTTATCCTCTCTGTTAGAAATGAAATCCTAATAAAATATTTTTGGTCCTTTCTCCTCGTAATACTATGCTCCTTGCTCCTTGATATCCAAAACTCTTCATCCCTCCTTTCTTTAAATTTCCTCTCATCTCAATGTGCCTTTTATCAAAATTGTGATCTCTTCTCTATGTTTTCCAGAATGCTTTCATGCTTAAGTTGTCTCCAATTTCTTCTGTTAGTGTTTGGGCTATGCCCCTAGAGCTGGGTTTTCTTCTGGCTCACTTATTTACTATTTTCCAGAGTGTTTTGTGGCTACCTATGTCGTGCCAAAGCCTTCCTCTATCGTGCCTACCTATTTTGTGCCTAACTCAGTCGTGCCTTCCTTTGTGTGTTCCTGAGTGTGTCATTCCAAAGCCTTCCTCCTCTTCTCTCGGTTGGCCATTTGAAAAGGATTCTTGTTATCTCATAGGGAAAATGGACCCCTCTGAGTGTGCCTCCAAGAGCGAATCTTGTATCCACTACTGAGAAAACAAATTTTTCATCGATCAGTTGAGGGAGATTGTCAAGTAGATCCAATTTCAGTCAGAGGTGGAGAACACATTCCTAATGACGTGGCTTGCCAATCATAATTATAATATTGAGGCTTTGAATAATAGGTGTTCTCACTTGGAAAATTCTATAACATATCTGAAATAAATCCTCACCAAAAATACCAAGGAAAACTTAGTGACGATGGATAGAAGTAGCAGGAACAAAGAAAGAGAAGAGACTACCATGAACCAGCTGTAAGAAGACCCAATTCTCAATTTTCCATGGATCTCTCTTTTGTTTTCTAGTTTTCCTTAGCATTAGCATTTCTAGCCCTATAACTAAGTAATATTTTGGATTATGAAATGCAAATGTAAGTTTTTACTACAACGATACATTAGATTCTACAAGCAATTTGTAGTAGGGAAGCTTGGCATATATGAAAACAAGATAGCAATTGATCAATTGCGAGGTGCTTTCTTCTCACCCTCTCTCACTCTTTCTAGTTAGTTCCAAGAATTTTGTAGTGGGAGCTTGCTCCCTCTAGTTTTTTGAAGTAATACCAATATTCGATTTTGTAGAAAAAAAATATTGGTGCTAGAGCCAATGGATCTTTACAAAATGCACACAGAAGTAATAGATCTCCTTAGACATTTATAGTTTCTTTCCCTTGTGATTACCATAGGAAAATCAATGGATTACATAGATGGAAATGTTGATCAAATTAGATAAATGTTAAAATCCTTTGATCACATCATTACCTTGGGAAATTCGATGTATTTTCCTTTGGTTCTTTAATTTTCTTCACCTAGAGGAATTTTCACAGGGATAAGCTTGGATCCCAACAATTATTACCACATGAAAAGTATGGGAAATAGAAAGAAGATATAGTACTATCGTACTGTGCATAACTATCTCGCAGTGAAGATAGTAAAAGTTGAAGAAAATCTTATATCCTCTACCCAAAACTTTGCCAAACTGCTACATCACCTCATTAGGCATCTCGAGAGCCTATCCAACCTTTTGTAACTCCTCTGCAATAGTCGAGACATCAACATAATTCTAGTCTTCCAAAAACCTATGCAACCTCTTGTAACTCCTCTGAAGCATCAAATCATCATTACAAGAACCTCAACAACATCCTCTACGACCATTTAATCATCATGCACAAACATAGTGACTTGTTGACTTCAATGCCAACCTGACAAGCATCATGTTGCAAAACAAAAGGCTTAAAATTTGAACCAAAATTACTTGAAGATCTTCTATCTCTATCATCCAAGTTTCAAATTCTAAAACATCCTAGAAGAAAAGTTATAGTGAAAATTCTCAGATGTCTCATTCACCTCATAAATCACATTTTTTCTTCCATGTTTAAACTCCAAGAATCACCCAAAAAATTATTCCTCAACACCTATTGTGAGCTTATATATTCTCTTTGATGAATTTATTTTAAAATGAACTCATAATATCTTTATTATATATTTTTTATGTTCACTTACAAGGATGACTTGTAAAACTAGTTTGGTCGACTTGCTTGTACATTCGTTGGGTCATCTTGAAAAAATATTTAGTATCTCCTCATTCCTATGGAATGATATGAGTGCCATATTTTGTTGGAAAGGTTTAGGAATATTATTTCCAACCATATATCATATTCTCCCATTTGATCTAGGTAATTAGAGTATAAGTTCTTTCAAAGATAGGGTGTCCAAATGAGACCTTCTTGTACTTTTGTTGGGTCATCTTGAAAAAATATTTCATATCTCCTTATTCCTATGGAATTAGAGGGAGAGCATATATTATTGGAAAGGACTCAAAATAAGCTTTCAAACCATATATCCTATGCTTCGATTTTATATAGGTAATTGAAGTAAAAATTCTTTCAAGATAGGGTATCCAATTGGGACATCAAAAGTCCAAAAACAGTGATTCCAGTAATATTTATTTTCTAATATTTATCTTGGACATAAGCAGTCTCCCCATGTATTTAACATTAATTAAAAAAGTGTTTCCAACAAAATACACATGTAATTTAAGTACCAGAATCACTTCCCACTTATATTCAATGGTGTGGTGCGCTATGAAAGTCCACTAAAGTTATCACTTCACACTCAATGGCCAAGCATAATAATGGAAAGGACAAGACATGTAGGGGATGTAGGATTTATTCCTATACCATGCTTCAAAAATTTCATATAAGGAGAAAAAAAAGAGTTTGAAATAACTAATTATAACTAAGTAGGAGAGTTAGTACCAAAACCAATATAGAAAGATATCAATCATTTAAGACAAACACTAAATTTGGGGAGGGAAAAATATAGATCTTGCATTCAAAGTGAAGTGAATAACAATATACATAGTTATAATTTATTTTCTATGACTACCTTCTCTAACATCATCTATATTCCTACATCCCTAGGTTACTTAAGATTGCTTTAGGACCAAAACTCTTCTCTATGTGATTGAAAGAGAAAAACAATAAGGTCTTAGGGTTAAAATGCATAAAAGGAAAAAAATAATTAGAAAATGTGGAATTTGTAATGGTTTAAGGTCATAAAAAACCAAGGGAAGAAATAACTTTTGATGGATGTGGCACAAGGATATCAAAAACAATTTTAAGGGTGGAAATTTATCTTAAAGTGTAGAAACCTTGGTGAATTTTGCTAGTCCCTAATATGAAAATTATGAAAAGTTTGGTGATATTTTTGTAAAAATATTCAATCTTTTATTTATTTTGTATAGTATCCATAATATTTTGGAAAGTTATAATGAAATCTAATTTTATCCTATAAACTTTTGGTGATTATGTTTTAAGAAACATTGAATTTGGTGAATCGTTTTTCTAGAAAAAGCATGAAAAAATAGTTCCTTTGTGAAATTTTGCCCAAATAATTTTTCCTAAAAGATATAATAATATATATATTATATTACATTAATTATTATGCCTTCCTTCCAATTCCCTATTGTTGTACCATTACAAGTTGGTTGAAACAATTTGGAACATGTTTCAGGAAGTTATGGAAGTAGTTTTCCTATAAATCACACTCAAAGAATGCATGGATTTCATTATTTTCATATTATTTTATCCACTTTTCAATTTAATATTTCACTTCTAAGTAGGAAGGGCATGCATACAATCCTTTTGTGAACAAGAAGAGTATGTGGTTTTCTAAAGAACGTTATTTAACTAGTCTATAGAGTGTGCAAATTCAACAATAAGTGTGAATGGTGGTAAACCAGGCATGTTTGTAGGAAAAGGAAGTGTTGAATGATGCTATAACACAAGTTAATCATATTGACTAGAGGAAATTTTCCTAGAAGAATTCAAGAAGTATTTCTAGCAATAATATATATTTTAGCATAATTATGAGAAAAAGATGTAGGAATTTTTCAAAATCAAGTTGGGAAATATGACTATGACTATGACTATGACTATGTAAGAATATAGGAAAAAAAATTGGTGTCATTAAAGTATGTTAACTATATTAAATAAAATAAGGTAAATATGAAAATATCCCTAAGTTTGTTTTCTATACTCTACAAAGATAAAATTTAGTTTGATTAACCTAAGAATCTCAAAGAGACAATCATGAAGGTTAAATTCTTATATGATAAATCAAAGGTAGAGCATATTTTTAGAATTCCTCGTGAGATAACTACAGGAAGAGAAAGATCATAGGATGAACCGATTTTAACCTCTTTTCTCTATGAATAGTAATAATACATATCAACAGAGGATCTAAGATGAAAAATCCTTGTGAAAAATGGAAATCACATCTAATGAGACATTGGAGATGTGAAAGAAAACATTTGTACATAGATTTCCATCAAAAGGGAGGAAGAATGAGGAAGATACTATAATCGAGTATGTGGGTACGAACATTCCAAGAACATATACTCCCCTATAAAATTGACGAGTAGACCATCAATCAAACACGATTATGGTTGAATTTTTTATTACCAATAAACCTATTGCAATTTTAATTGATTTAGGAGAAAAACATAGTTAGAATGCCCCTATTTTGGTTGAAATGTTTTGTTAAAAATAAATAAGCATGATAAATCATGCTTGGTTCAATTGGCTGCAACAAAAAGGAAAATTAATGAAATTGCCAAAGGCTTCCCATTGGAATGAACTAGTTGGATGTGCATTACAATATCCTATATTGTTATCGGAAGACTTTCACTTGGCTTTGTGAATAGGAAACTAGACGATAATGAAAGGAATTCCTAAACACCCATTTCTATAAAAGGTATTTCATTGTTATAGTTGAAAAGATGTTGCATGAAAGGTTTTTAATTGCATGCATCCCATATGGAAGAGCTACTAAAGTGTATAGTCCGAAATATTGATAATTTGTTTTTGTTACAACAATATGAAAATGTATCTGGGGAGATACCAGTTTTACAAAAAAAAGTATATATATTGTTCTCTCTATGAAATTGATACCTAGAGTTGCTACAATATCTAAGACTCCACATAAAATGGTTACACCTAAATTGAAGCTGATACAAATTCAAATAGAAGAATTATTAAAGAATGGGTATATACACCTAAGTGTATCTCCTTCAGGAGCACCTATACCCTTTGTAGAAAATAAAGATGAGGCTTTACCATTGTGCATTTGTTTATATAGTTGACAAGGTCACTGTGAGAAATAAGTATCCTTTATTTGGATTGACAAATGCACCAACTACCTTCATGCTTTTAATGAATGCAATATTTAGAAATTACTTGGATATATTTCTCATTGTATTCCTAGATGACATTATTTTTTATTCAAAGTCATAGGAGGGACATGAAGAGCAATTCAAGTTAATGCTATAAGTACTGAGAGAGCATTAGTTGTGTCTGAAATGAAGAAAATGTTCCTTTTATGAAAGGAAGTTTCAATACTTTGGACACATCACATCTAAGGAAGGAATATCAAATGATGTAGAGAATATTTCATCTATTAAGGAATAGCCTATTCCTAAGAATACATCTAATATAAGGCTAGTCCGTGGTTTTGTTTGATACTAAAAAGATTCATAAAATTATGTCCAAGACTTCTCATCCCATTTCATCCTTATGTAGTTTTATAGATACCAAAAGTGTGAAGAAATTTTTTAGCTGTTAAAATGATTTATTACTATTGCAACCATTCTTAATATTATTGACCCAAATGAAGATTTTTTTGTATTTACAAATGCTTGCAAAGAGGGGTTTGGTGGAGGTCTTACTTAGAATGGGCATTTCATTTCTTATGAATTTAGGAATCTTAAGGAGAGTGAAAATAATTGTAACATGTGAACTAGAACTTGCTATGATATCTCATCTGTTAAATATGTGGAGATAGTACTTGATGGGGAGAATTTCAAGTTAAAAATAGACCTTAGTGGTTTGAAATATTTATTTTAATGTAATATCTTAAATTCTAGGAAAACAAGATGATTGTAATTTGTTGTTGAATATGATTTTGATATTAAATTTATTAGAGGGAAGGAGAACAAGTTTGTTGATGTATTCAATAGAAGAGTACATTTAATGTGTGTTAAAACCATAAGTAGGTGCAAATTTGATTTAAGGAATATAAGTTCTGAGTATATTAGCTCCAGCAAACATGATCTTGATTAAAAAAAGTTTTACAAAAATAGAATGTACAATAGAATTATGACGGTTATAAATTGAGAAAGTGGCATTCTTATGCATAAAAAGGATTAAATGTTCCTAATTATTATGAATTATGGAAACTAGTTTTAAAATAAATGTATAATTTCTATATGTTGGATATCTAAGTTATTATAAGACAATTGCAGTGGTAATAAGCCAATGCTCTTGGCCAAGAATGAATAATGATATGGTTGATTACATAGCCAGGTGTATGGAATGTCAATGAGTAAAGGTTCATCATATACATAATAATTTTTATATAACCATTACCAATTCTAGAGTAGAAATGGGAAATGGTAATTATTGATTCCATAACTATGTTTCCCAAGACATTAAGGCAACACATTCAATAACCATTTTGGATGAAAAATAAACCAAAGTTTCTCACTTTATTCCACTTAATTTGACTCATAAGGTAGCTAATATAGAAAAGAGGTACTTGAAATAGATTGCTAGGTATCATGGGATACCCAAGGTAATTATTTTAGACAAAGAACTAAATTTTACTTTGAGCTTTTGGAAATGATTATTCAAGGGTTTTGGTATAACTTTGAACGTCAATAATATCAACCATAAATTGATGGATAAATATAGAGAATTAATCAAGGTTTTTAAGATATTTTAGTAATCCTTGTGATGGATATGCCATTAAAGTGAAAGTATTACTTGCATTTAGTAGAATTTGTATACAACAATTGATACCTAGATTCATTAAAATTATTCCATTTGAGGCATTTTATGTCATAAAGTGTAAAATTATGTAAGCTAGAACAGTCAAGCATATCGAGTAGTACTTGACACAAATTCTTAGAGAAATGGAACAGTAAATGGTCAAGATAAAGTAGAATTTAAAGGCAACACACAATAGTAAAAATAGTTACGTAGATAAAGGTAGAATACAAAGGGAATTTAAATTTTGGGAGAATGTGTTTTTGAAGGGGAAACCAAAGAAAAGTTTGTTCAAAGTGAGTTGCACTAAAATTTTAACCGAATAATCATTAGAGGAATTTTGAGGCAAAAAATGGGCCTAAGAAAATATCATGATAAAATCAACGTAAAAGGACCAATAAGGTTCAAGATGATGATGTCATCGCTAGTGGTAATTTTTTATGGAAAAGAAGAAAAATATATATATTTTTAATTATATTTTTAGCTTATCTCCTTATAAGATTACTCAAATGTCAAGTGTAAGAACTCGTTGGATGAAAATTTAAATCTTGCCTCCAATGCCTACCCACTATGCATACTTTTGATTAAACACACAGAAAAAATGAAAATGCATGAAAAAAAGTGTTTCTTAACTTGTGGTTTTGAATTTAATATATTTTCCATTTTTTCTAGTGTGTGTCTACTCAAAAGTATGCATAGTGGGTACTCATTGGATGTGGAATTTAGTTCCACATCTAATGGTTCCTACACTTGAAATTTGAGTAAACATGTAAGGAGATAATTTAAAAATACAATTAAAATTTAGTTTTCTTTCTTTTCCTTTAAAAAATCATCTCTTATTTCATTATTTTAACTATCATTTCATTACATCCCTTAAGAAGCCATTTTGTACCTCAAAATTCCCCTAATGGTTTCCCTTTTGAGATCTTATATAGGATAGGATATATTTCTTACATGTTTGCATTTCCTAGTACCATAGAAGTTCATAATTTTCTTCGTGTTTCATTATTGAAAAAGTTTGGGATGACCCTAACCATGTCATTAATTAGGATCTATTTTAAGTGGAATTGGAAGGAGACTTCTAGTTAAAAATAGTGTGTATATTATACAATAAGGTAGGTATACTTAGAAATAGAATCATAGGGAAGCTAAATGTGCAATGAACCAGACATAAATACAAAATGTGGGAGTTCGAGATGTAATGTGGGAGCCATACTGACATTTATTGAAATTTTTTGATGTGAAATATGACATTAATATATATAATGATGATGTGAATTAGGGATGGTGCATATTCTAGGAGAGGGGAATATAATGCCCTAGTTTTGGTCCTTGATTCAGTATTGTGAATTTATATGATGAATGGATATAATTTGGAAAATGTAAATTGTAATTATATATTGAATGATAGTAATATACATAATTGGCTATAGAAGATAAGGAAAAAAATAATGGAGGTTATGATTCCATAAAAGGGAAAAGATAAGGGGGCTTAAGTAGGCTAAGGAAATGGAGCTTAGTAAGTGATTTAACCTAATCTTTTTGAACTTAATTAATTCCCTTCATTATTAACTATTTTTTGTTTATTTAAGCCTTAGTCGGATTAGTGCATGAAGGAGGTACATTGAATTTCATAAGGATATGTGGCCCCTTCATGCCATGAAACTTACAATTTACCCTTTTCTATGTAAGTGAACTATTATTTAGGGGAAGGAATTACAAGAGTTAATGTGTTAGGATCCATTCAAATTATTGAAAATACAAGCTATTAGAAGTTTAAAATACCCTATCAGATATCGTTTAGTTTAGGAAATCAAGATTTTTATCCTTGATTCAATAAACCCAAGCATACTATAAATGAATTATGGAAACATATAGCGATGAATTAGGTTAAAATTATGGAATTAAAGGTTATAATAACTAATTTTGAGTAAATTTATCTCTAACTAATAATTCCTAGAATCATATTAGTGAGATTTCGAGCTATATTCTGTTGAATCCCTACAAGGAAATGAGATAACCTAATAGACTATTGAGCAATGAAGGGGATACCATTCCTTAGGTTGCGTAGGATGATGAGGAAAAAGTTTGTGTACAAGGATTTTTGTGAGTTTAAATATTGAATATTATCTAGGAATTAGGTTGCAAAAACAAAACTTAGAGTTAGCCATAAGAAGAGTTTTCCATTACAGATTCATAGTTTTTTCTTGGGGTGGCCTCATTCATAGAATTACTAGTATAATAGGGAGCTTATTGGTGGGTGGAATACCCTCTTTTGTAACTAATTGGTGGAAAATTCTAGATAAAAAAAAATTCATCAATATACTTGCGCATCATGCTAAATTATATGGTATATTTAATGGTTTGAATTAATTTCCATGTTGTTAAGTTCTAACTCCTTATATGAGCTTGCAAATATAAATTATGACCTTATGGATATTTTAATGGTTTCACTAAATGCATAAATGTGTATTATAATACATACATATGATAAATAGTTAATAATAAAAAAATAGAATGTAGTAATTGAGAAATAAAATAATTTCAATTCCAGTGGTTAAAAGATTACCTAGTATCCTTGAAGTACATAGAGGGTATTAGGCATCTTACAAAATCCATAACTCAAAATAATATTAGCCATGAATATAGTAGATTTATTTGTACGGTATTAGGGTAGACACCTTTGAGTAAAGTAGATATTATTCCTTGATTGTTAACAAGCGAATTGCAGTGAGATTGATTAAGGGTAAAAGATGCATGAAGCCAAATGGCATGAAATTTCGTATGGGTGAAAGAAGAGGGTCCATACAATGGCTAATAGAATGATATCTAGTCAAGATAAGATATGGAAACCATTAAAGTAACTAGATCTAAAATATATTATCATATGATTTGATACCAATTGATATGAACATTACCAATAACACAAAATATATCACACATAATTAAGGAGTAAATGCATCTTAATAGGTTAGCTTAGTTAGCTCAAATGGAAAGTTTCAAGGTAAAATTGGGTGTAAGCTATTTTGTTTGGTTTGTTTGGCTAAGGTTTGGGCTTCAATGACTCTAGCCACGTTACTAACTATTTTTATGGTTGGGGGTTGAGTTTTCCTCTATTTAGATATTTTTAGGAAGAGGATGGGACCATGCAAGCTTTTCCTTGGGAAATAATAGCCCAATGGGTTAGCTTAGTTATTCCAAATAATTTGTTTCAAGGTGGATTTTTTTGTGAGGTCTATGATTTTATTACAATGAGAGGTGTTATGACCTGGCATAGAGGAGTTGTCGTCACATTAGATCATCTTAGCATCAGAAAATGTTACCTTTTTTTTACTAGGGGAATCAACAAATAGGTAGGTCTACTAGCATGGCATGGGGTTGATTCCTATATCTACCACTATATCCTTAGGTGGGCCAAGCTACCCACCAAAACAAGGTCGATGGGTAAGCAATAGGGGATTTGAACATGGGACCTCGAGCTCACAGTATTTTGCCTCTCCATGGGCTTTCTAGTTAAGCTCCCTAAGGGGCTTCATCAGGAAATGTTACATTAAAAGATAATAAAAAAATACTTGCATTAATAAATAAAAAATATAGATTTACTTTAAACTTCTTCTTTAAAACATTTGTTATATTGCAATTTTGTTTTTATTAATAAAACTACAAACTTTTTCTATGAAAAAAATCATAATATGCATATCACATTAAAGAATTAAAACAATGATAATCCATATTCTTAACGAAGATATTTCAAAAATCCATATTTAAATTTCGTAAATTATCATATATGTTAAGGCTTAATACTTATAAAAATTATATAT
>APFE031586163.1:0-51140 GCA_000404065.3 Pinus taeda | reverse complement strand
TTTGTCCTTGTATAAGTGGGGTAAAGATATATGTTAGAAAAATATTATTTTTATTTTTATGTTATCGTTAAGGGGTTGTAAGGTGAAATTTCTAAATTTTGCTATTCTTCTTGTCATTTTATGATTAATAAAGAATCACAAAAGAATGAATTTGTTAGATCTCATACTTTTTGGTGAGCTAAAGAAGTAATTTGAGTGCAAAATGTTTATAGACATTGTTAGATTAACTCTCACTTTGAAGAAGATGTGGTGTGTGGAGAAGAGACACATAAGTCCTCTTGGACCTCCTTAAGAGGGATTCCCTTTCAAAACTCCATCAATGTATGATTAGGGGAGAGCCTTTGAATCACACAATTGAGAGGGGGAGTCTCATTTCCTTTAAATAAGCTCATATTCCTATGAAATTATATACACCAACTATGTTTAGGGGAAGGGTTTCCATGTTCTTTGTGTTTTTTAGAAATACTAATATATGAAGGCTTCTTCCACATATCTTTCTTCCCATGTATTTTTCTATCCTATCATACATTCAAGCTCTTTCGAAATTTCATTAGTGAAGGAATGGGTCATAATTAGATGGTCTATAGTTCCATCTTCTTGTTTAATTGTTTTTTTTTGGGAATCTCCCATTTAGCAATCTTTTTGTTTAAAAGGAGCCACATGAAGATTTTATTTTTTGAAGTACCTTTTAGTTTAGAAATAATTCACCACCATTAAACTTGCTATGTAACCTATCTTAGAAAAATATGTTCGGTGCTATTGAACCACCAAACAAATCAATCATCATAGCCCAAAATTTAACATGGTCATCTTTTAGAACGTTGAAATAACCCTTCTCGATTTTCAAAAATTCTTCATTAAATGCCAATTTCACCTCGAGGGAATGCATTGGTGTTTACCTCTCCAAGTTCACTATTTGTTTGAGATTATAATATTTTTGACTTCAAGGTCGTGGATCAACAAAGTAGGTGATATACCTTAGAATTGGTAATTTTCAAATGATTTAGGAATTATGTAGTTTTTTATTTGGGTTTCTTGTCTAGTCTTTTGATGTAGCTAGGGATATATATTTTGTACTAATTATTTGGACCAACAACCCTTTTCCTTGTAAAATCTACCAATTTTTTTCTCTCTATGCTTTAGAGAAGCAAAAGGAATTTTTTAGTCTCCATCCTACACTTGCATCTAAACAATCGATTTTTACCACAAAGCTAATATGAGTCCTTTCCCTTCACTAGATAAATTCATCTCACAATTTCCTAATGGTCTCAAGTACACCTTTCAAAACCCATGTGATAAAATCTAATGAAGTCTAATATACTAGTATTTCTTCCAATACAAAATTAACAAGAACTACTCTAGCCCCATCACATAGCGATCTCATGCACAAGGTGTTTACTCTTTTTTTCCAATTTGGAAATAAGCCATTTCTAGCCATACTTTTTTATTTAGGTTTGTGTGGAACCCTAGATACTTTATCCCATAGCCTAAAACTCACCTAGTAGGGGAACACTTAGGAGAAATAGCCTTGATCTTGTTTGGTGTCACCTCACAAGGAAATAGTAGCTTTATCAAGACTTATAAATAAACAGGTGACTTTACCAATGAAATATAATATATTTTTAAATTTCATAGCTACCTTTCTAGTAATTTCACAAAAAATATAATATCACCCACAAATAAAAACCCTTGAGGTTGCCATGATCCTTTGAAACTACCCTAATCTGCATGCCACTTTCCCAAGGAATTTTAGGGTTCCATTACCACTACATTTGAGGTTTTACTTGGAGGATTCCAAATGAGTGGAATCTCTAGAAGGATTACATGCCTTTGTTGCTTATTTCCTTACTTAGGGGATGCATATGACCCTACTTGGACATCAACTTTCACTAGAGAACTTTTAATCATGGGTAAATGCATGAGGGTTTGGGAGATAGGTTTTTCTATGCCTAATAAGCCACACAATAATTTCCTAAAATATTTCAATTCTTTAGGTTTTACCTCTATGCCCAAAATCCTAAAACAAACCTTTTAGTGGACTTTCTTCTACAAGGAGATGGAATTTGAAGTGACTTCATGGAAGATAGCTTGAAGAATTTTTTTTTCCCTAGCAACATCCAAACTTTGATTCTTATAAACATATAATGCCAATGACTACTCTAATTCCAATGGGATAACTAGAGGATTTCCACTAACCCTTTTATTCTGAGATAAATGATAGGTTGTTTTGCTAATTTCATTTCTAGCACTTTTGGTTGGAATTTCTACAACCATAACTTCCTCTGAGAAGGGTATGAGTATTCTATGGCTAAATTTTCATATCTATTGGAATTCCACAATTAAAGGTAATGCCTTCATAGTCCAAATTGAGTTGATAAGCTTATGTTCTATGCTTAATGGCAATTTCCTATGCCAATCCTTTGTTTTTGTATTTTCCCACTAATATCCTTTCCATTCCATAGTACCTTGTATTATGAAAGATGTATTCTACTTCATAGTATCAACCTAAATAATTACCTAGCCTAGATCATTCCCTATCACTTCAAATATATCCTGTAGTATAAAACAAGAGGGAGACTAGAGCCCCAATGCATATCCACGCTAGAAGGATATCAACTTGTGTAATTTTCACATCAAAGTCAACATGTAATTTATTCAAAAGTAAAATTTTAAAACCCCACTTCCAACTACTAAGACATGACTTGGTTTATCTTAGCCATTATTTTGAATACCAAAAGTAACTATCTTTTAGTTGGAGAAATTTGTGTAGTTTTCACCTCAAAGTTAACATGTAATTTATTCCAAAGTAAATTTTTAAACCCCCACTTCCATCTACTAAGCCAACACTTGGTTTACCTTAGCCACAACTTTGAATACCGAAAGTAACTATCTTTTAGTTGGAGTCAAAATGAGAGGAAGTTTTAAATGTTTCTTGGTCCACCACTTAAGCCAATCACCATTCATATTCTTGCTAGAAACTTGTGACAATTGCTCATTCTCCCACAATTCCATTACATCACCCCAAGTTTAGATTTATTGGCTCTATAGTTTTTCGGTATATTTTTGTTTCATAGGTTTTATTTCTCTTTCCAAAGAAGGATATCCTCATCTCCATGCTTGAACTATAGTGAAACCAGTATAGATCCACCTTAACCATGGATATAGAAGTGTTGAGAGAAATGAAACCTCTTTAGGAGACTGTGAAACTTAAAATATTTTCACTTCCAAAGATTTAATATAGGTGAGGGTTAAGATAGATCTACCTAATTACACACACATATACACCATGTGTAGTTAAATTTTTGATTGCATAAATGGATTGAACACCTTGAAAATCCTTTTGTGTACCTAGATTGTGTAAACTACAAAAAATCCCCTTGTGTACTTGGATTATGTAAACTACAAAGATTAAACATTCCACTCCAACAAATATTTGCTAGATTCAAAATTAACACTTAAAAAATGGCCAAAATGTAAAATAGAGATACTTGAAATGTTAAAACCATAAAATATAATTTGTTTTAAACCATGTAAAATATTTAGATCGTTGATATTGAAAATTTTTAGTTAAGATGGACATTGAAATATTTTATTTCATTTAATGTGTGTGTGTTTATGTTTTATTGAAAGTTCATATAATTACTTAAGATGGGTATTCAAATAGTTTATTTATGTCTTGCATTGAAATATAAAAATATAAGTAATATCCTTTATTTTGTATTTTTTAATTTTTATATCTTTTAAAAGTGACATAAAATTATGTGATTTCACATGGACATAAAAACATTTTATTATATCTCCTTCATATTGGGTTGTAATATCTAAAACCAAAATATGTATTATTTATTTTTTGGAGTGGGATTTTGTTCTATAATACTTTTAATTAAAACGGACCATATATATTAATATATAATATATATAATAATATATATATATATAATATAATATATATTATTAGATATATATATAATATATATATATATATATAATATATATATATATATAGTTGAAGTATATATAAATATATATGTTTTTTATACTGTTGTTTTTTCTAATTTAAAAAATATTTAACTTTTTATTTTGAAGGGGCATGTTTAACTCTTGGCTTGTTGAGCTAATTAACATCTTCCTACCCGCTATAAATGTGCTATAGAATAATAAATCTAAGTATATCGAAATTGTTTTTTTTCTTATTTTCTCTTTTAATTGATATAAATTATTTACATATGTTATTTAACTAAAATTGCGAAAAAATAATTTTAACATACCCCTTCATACTAAGTTTGTAATATCAATATCAACAACTACATTTTTAGGACACTATAATTTTTATAATAATTAATTAAAATTAATCAAAATTTATATATTTTTAAAAATTTATTATAGTCCAACATATTTTTCAAATTTAAAAAATATTTTTTTGTTTACTTTAAAAGAAAAAAATATCGGGACAAAATTACATGTAACCCTCTTATTAACCTCTATACTCAAAAAGTGATAAAATCCAAAATTCCTGAAGAACAACTTCATCTATTTTAATTGCTAATTAGAAAATGAAAAGCCAAATCTCGTGCGTGAAACCAAGGTTAATTCATTGATATTTCTACCCTTGTATAATAGAGTAAGTACTCATTTCCCTTGTCGATGTATAAAACCCTTATTCATCGTGTATTTGTAAAACCCTCTTCATCATGTCTTGCAACTTATCATAACGTTACTCCTTACCTCTAACTCAAATTCCACCCAAATGTCACCTCTAGCTCGAATTCCACCCAAATTTCAACATTGATATGCCTTGTACAATCTCACTGACCTATCCTCTTTACACCTAGATGTACTTCGTTCCATGCATATATAGAATCTAGTCTTCTAGATTGGCCCTTTAGCCAAATAGCAGCCAATATTACAAGATTTCCTCTTCCATTTCCAACTCTAATAAGACATGACACACCCCTCTTAGACCTTGAGATTTCCTCAACCCAATATTAATAACACGTTATACACCCCTCTTGGACTTTGAGTTTAACTCGATATTGATGGGAACCTCAATCTGCTCCTGTAGAAACCCTCCCCCCTATCCATGCAGACCTGGAGTAATGGTTAACTTGTTCTTGTAAGCCAGAAATCTCTCTAACAACTCTTAGTTTAGTTTGACATAGTTTTGGTGATAGTATTTTATTGGTGGGTAGATAGTTTTTCCATCCAATATTAGAGTTACTACTTGGCATAGGCTCAAACTAATTAGAAAGAACAAAGAAAAAAAAACTATCAATCAGTTAATTGATTGATGGGCTAATTTTTATTCCTAACAAGGGAAACTGCGTAAGTGGTAGTCCCACCAACATGCCTAGGTAATAAGATCGTATACCCAAGCAACATAAGCAAGATACTTCAATGTCATCAAATTATATAGGGGCAGCAAAAATGAAATTTCCTTCCCAATGCAGGGAAGTAGCTCTTGCAAGCAAGATACTTCAATGCCATCCAAAGTATATAGAGGCAGCAAAAATGAAGTTTCCTTCCTGATGTGGGGAAGTAGCTCTCACGAGGGGTAGTAGCTCTTGTGGGTAATCCCCATTGTTGTGACTCATTCCATGTTAGATTGATCGAGGGGCTAATGTATGATGTTCGTTTCAACATTGTAGGATCTGGGTGGGCTTCTTGTCTGTACCATCAATTTACCTTCCTCTACTTGAGGTCGGCTTGTTGAAACTTAGTATGAGTTTGAAACAACATAAAAAAAGTAAAGTGGAGTATAAACTAGGTGAATTGCAAGGAAGTATATTATATATTACTCACAGTCAAGCTTGGAAATCAAGTTAGGAAGGTATAAAATCAAGTGAAAGTGGATCAAACAGAACCAAATGAATAAATTAATAAAAAGCAGTAGAGGAGGTACTTGCCTTTGAAGCTTCCTATAATATCTTGGTTACACATGTAATGCATACAAAATATGAGTGTATGTATAGATATTGAATCACTATTTTTTATGAGTAATTTTTAAATGAATTAAATGTATAATATGAAATAACATGCAAATCAAATAATAGAACACTTGGCACCATGCATGCATTCTTTTTGGACATGAGCCGATAGCGACAATGTTTTCGAGCCCCTCACCTTGATGAGGTGATATGATATGATAGCAAAAATGACCAAGGTTTAGGTCCCCAAAATCGGAATTTTGCTTATTTATGTAGTAGAACAATTTGATGAAACATTTTTTAAGATGGTCTGAGGGCTATTAGTTTGAGGGATTTTATCCAAGCTTGGATTCGATTGATTTTACTTCTATTTTGACCCTGTAGTAAGCCTACTTCACATGGTATTTTGCCATTGTTTAGTGTTTAGGGAAGATTGTTGGGTTCCACTTTTGGGTTAGTATAAGATTATCCAAATCCAAGAATGCAAAATCACTTTCCATGCCAATGTCACCTTCTAAGGTGTTGTTTTGGAACAGACATGGAGGAGAAAGAAGGATTCATATAATCATTTATGAATTTTGGAATTAGAATGTTCTCACAAGATTAAAGCGTCATTTTTTATAGCTTCAATTGGAGATTTTACCAATATTTAAAAGATTTTTAAATAGGAAAACAATCAATTTTTTGGGGCAGGGATCTGTATCAATCCATCTATAATCATACTTAGTGTCCACAAAGCATTTAACAAAGCCCTGGAGAGAGATTATAAGATTGGTGTTTAAAATAGTCATAGGATGTTGAGATTCAGAGTTAAATGTAGATCTAACAAAGCCCTGAAGCCCTGGAGAGAGATTATAAGATTGGTGTTTAAAATATTCATAGGATGTTGAGATTCAGAGTTAAATGCAGATCTATTACAGTGGATAATGGAAGGCTATTTAAGGCAACCAATTTCTTGAAACATGTGATGTGATCGTGAGCGTTATGCCCCCCTTTCTTTATATGGAGACTCGAGCTCCTTTCTAAATTAAAGTCTTACAATATAGCTTAAATCCTAATGTATTACAATATAACTTAAATCCTAATGCAAAAAGGATGCAAACAAAATTAGTAAATTACAATTCCTTTATCAGTGGAGGAGACTCGAGAATTGGATGACTCAAGAACCTGGGGGAAACAACACAATGTATCAACGGTTATTTGTAGTAAGTCAATTGGTCTGAATTATTACAAATCCCTTTTTCTAGTATGAATTACTATGAATGCATATTTTGGCCCTGCTAAGCTATTGCTAAAGAATTCTACATTGAAGATAAGATAATAGTGACAACATATGGCTAATATAAGCGCAATTAGAAAGATTAGCCAAGTCTAGACTTCTTTAACGAAAATAGAGTGCTTCTGCCATTTTAAGTCATCGACACTAGGAAAAATAAATAACCTTCTTATTGTGCATTAGCTCCAACATATAGCTTTCCTTATTAGAATTCCCCGTGCCTAGCCACTTGAACTCTCCTAGACAAAAAAGAAACAAGATTCCTTCCATTTCCACAATGAATATTATAATGGATAATCTTTCACATATAATTTGCATAGAAAGTCCTGGATGCAGTCAGGGGAAAAACAAAGAATATAAACACTTTAATTGCATTCTTTGAATAATTTTCTAATTATTAGACTCTTTAGAGTCTTTCCTTTTAAATAAAACCTAATACTATCATGATTTATGGAGGCAGACGCTATACACCACATATTTTGCTAATTTCCTTGCATTTAAAGTTTTTCTTTCGAAAATGCCCCGAATATTGTATAACTCGATTTACGCTGGCAAAGGCTAAACATTTTACATTTATACTCCATTTATTTTGCTAATTGGTTGTAAGAAGACACTCTACATAATGGTGTTTTTCAATTGTCTCTCGGTTAATCAAGACGTGAAGGTATATGTGGCTCCTAAGAATGCTTATAAATGAAATTGAGAAAAACACAATGTAAGGTTAATTACCCAAATTGGTAGTAAGAAGAAAGTGTACACAATAGTGTTGTTCAATTAGCTCTTGGTTACTCAAGACCTGAAGCTATATGTGGCTCCTGAGAATGCTTATAAATGAAAGAGAGAAAAATACAATGTAAGGTTAATTACCCAAACGTCAGTGGGTGTCAAGCTCTAGGTAGTCAGAATTTTCCTCTTCAAAATCAACTGAAATATTTGCTTTATTTGGAAAGAGTGAAAATGTTTAATCTGAGACAAATGAATGCATATCTGCAAGAGTTGAGACAAATGAATGCATGCATGCAAGGGTTGTAGAGGGAGATTGATTTAGCCATTTTTGTTGTATGCTTGTAGCAAAAGAGGGAAACTTCGCAGTGGTGGTATTGTTGGATGTTGGATGTTGTAGGTGGCGCCCATCCTGTGGTGAGCATCAACGGGAAACAATGTTGGATGTTGGATGTTGTAGGTGGTGCCCATGCTACGCTGAGCATCAACGGGCAACAAGCTTATGAATTGTTATAGATGCCTGCACACATTAACTTGAAAAAAAAGCCTAGCTAGGAAACCTAACCAACCTACCTTTCTAGACCACCTGTGCAAGACTTCTTACTGGTCCCCAATTTGAAGGTATACTCCAGTGAATGAAAAGGAGCCACTTAAATGTAAAGGATATCTACTTAAACACAGAAACCAAGTGAGTGAAGCTATCAAATTGGAATAAATTATGTTAGCTTCCCTTCTACAAAATCTTACCTTTTGTATTGTTTGCAGCATAAGATTTTGTTTGAGTTTTTTCAACCTGCCCATCTTAGTTATACCAAAAAATTGTTTTCTGTGATCAATAGAAGAGAAGCGGCTCGATTTTTATGTGTGAATTTATGCCTTGTCTCCTCCGCCTTTCCAACAAATTGGTATCGGAGTAATTTTATTAGATTCATACTCAATTAACTCTTTAGCTCTAAGAAAAGTTAGCATATTGATAACCCAATGATCAAATATTTACCTGTAAACATAGGAGGTGGTAGCAGATCAAAGCTACACAAATCACCCTTGATTTCTTCTTTGTCTTCTGCTAGACTTCTCAGTTCCCCAGATGTGGCCTGAACCTCTTGAACCTCTCTAACAGTGGAAAAAATATCTACCTCTTCTTTTCAATTCCTTTTCTTAGTCTTCTTCAATCATGCTCTACGACCCATGACTGCTATCATTCCTTTTCTCATAGCTTCTTTAATGATTGCATGAGGTTGTCTTCCATATCACCCCCGAAAAAAAATATAATTTTCAATATGTGCCCTGTAAGGCAATAATCTTCACCCAAAAATTGTCATGCTTGACAAAACACTAAAAAAAATCACTAATCGATGAACTTTAGCAAAGCCCTAAATTCTCCTGCCAATAAAAAATAGACCAGGAGACATGTTTGAGTGATAATTGAGTCAATTTATATTGTAAGCCTAGTAGACATAGTTGAGTTATGTTGAGTCATACAGTCGTAATTAAGGGGGAGTGTTAGAAATAGTAATTACTCCCACATGTGGAGTTAGCTAAAATTAGAGAGTCAGTTAACTGAGTGTTGAGGGTTGAGTGTTTCAGTGTTGAGTCAAGTGAAGTAAAGTGATAGACTACTTTTAGTGTGTGGTTGCATGTGGATGCATGTCAACATATTTTAGGCAAGTTTCTAGTTAGAAAAGGTTAAATACCCTTCACCGATTTCATTACGTCGTAAGGCATTTCCCTTTGAAATCAACTTCCCTCTTTGCCCATCTGTCATCCTTGTGGGCCACACGATTATATGTTAGACGATTGGAAAGGTTTCAGCTATTCAATCAAAATGGTTAAAAGTTAGTTGAGGAAACGGTTTGCTTCAAACAGGTCATGCTTGATTTTCTTAAACGTTTAATGAAAGATAGGTTGGTTTTAAAGAATCTATTTTATGTGTTTGCATGAAGTGGATTATATGAACGCTGGATTATGGATCTTGTAGGGATCGTGGTATAACCCTCATATCACTTATAAAGAGTGAATACTTTGCTGTGGTTTTATAGATAATGATTAACGGCTAGGTTATGATCTTTGTATAATGTATGTATATGGTTTAGTAAAGGCCTAGCAGGGGATTCGATCTATAGGCCGACTGAGATATTTTAGATAAGCCTTTTATTGATAATAATTATGGCCCTGAAAAGCCATATGTGTGATATTTCTAATTTCTCTATGAATTTTCCTCTACGGGTGTGCTTGTAGGCAGGTCAATTATTAATGATAATTTTTTCTTCCTTTGCAGGAGGGATGCTTAGATATTTTTGGCCTGTAGTGCCTCTCTATTCTGTGTCTTATTGTGTGTTGGATGTGCAGATTCGATAATATTTTGTCTCAGATGACATTGTTTTCTTCTTTAATCAGCCCTCTTTTTTTTTTCTGCAGATAACAGACACAGAGAGTCAAAAGCATGGAAATCAGGAGGGTTTTAGGCAAAAAGAGATGAGGCGTAGCAATTTGTACAACTGAATATATTGGGGAATATTTTTATCATCATTTCGCTATCCAAGTAGCCAGAATGTTCCTAGTTCTTCTACCATATTGGAATCAACATTAAGAGGCTGTTCATTTTAAAATAGAAATAAAAAATCATGGCTTAAAAAGATTAGGGTGAAAGAATTAGTCTAAGAACACAACTGTACAAAGACGCAGGAGTTCGCTATTTTTTATTTTCACGGTTCACTTTTTCAGTCATTTCAAATCACTTTTTTGGGCCTCTAGATAACATCACATTAAAGATTGACGATCTTTTTAGAACTAATAGCTTATGTACATTCCTTCGTACCTGAAACTTTAAGGTATTTTGCGGTTTAGAGATATGATAAATATCCTTAATTTCATGTGTGCATCATTTCGTGGCCCACTGTATTGGAAGGCAATCATATGAAATGATTGGGTTCATTTTGTGGCTCACATCAATTTACAGTGGAAGGCAATCCTACGAATTGATTGGGTTCGTTTTCTGCCTCACGTTAATTCTCAAACTGGAAAGTGATAGATCCATCCATCCATCCATGGCTACAAATTCCTATCCGTTTTCGAAAAAAATCGACGAAATATATTCATATGGATTTTTTTTTTAATATTTTTTTATATTAACTCTTTTAAAATATTTCAATATTGTTTTTCGAGCCTGAATTATTATTCAAATTTTGTGTTTTTGTCACTTTTACAATAAGTACGTAAAAAAATAGGTAAAAAAATATATAAAGAAAAATACATTCTATAACTTCACACGCTTTAAAATAATTTTAAATTTATTTTAGGTTAACAAAATGATTTTGAGAGATTTTTATTATTAACATGGGCCAATATAATAAATAATTGTTCCTCAAGAGATGTTCCCTACTTAGCATGTGAATCTCCCATCATAAATGTCTCATAATGTGAGAGGTATCTGTCGCAACTTTCATAAAATATGTCATAAACTTACACTGGTTAGAAATAGAAGATGCCAACCATCTATGTGGAAGGGATTTTCCATAGATGTATCTATGTGGAAGGAATTTGCCATAGATGTATAAATCATCATGCAAAGAATCCTCTTCAAAACTCATTTGCCCCTTTTTTAGGAGAACAACTCTGAGCAACCAAACACTGACATTTTGTCTTCAGAATGAAGGTGTTCTCTACCAATCCTAGCTTCTCTCTTAGAATATTAACATCCCCTTTGCAAAGGGTTTCATTAGAATGACAACAACCCGCATTTAAAGCCTTTCTCCACCCCTCCCCTAATTAGAAATATAGTTTTGGGTTCTCTACTAATTTTCTCCACACCCATTTAATATAACAATGGACTTAGAGCATGTATATTTATACCTGTGTGTTGGCATTACCATTTTATACTTTTATGTTTATTATTATTACTTCAATTTCTTCTTAAGAACTACTTGTGTTTCTTTTGTTTTTAGTGTATATTTATACATGTGTGTTGGCATTACCATTTTATACTTTTATGTTTATTATTATTTTTATTATTATTACTTGAATTTCTTCTTAAGAAGTGGTTGTGTTTCTTTTGGTTTTCGTGAAAGTATGGGCTCCACTGTTGTTTCTCTTATTATGGAGTATAAATCATCTTTGAGAATTTTTCAATTATTAAATTAGGTTAGTCAATTGCTTAAAATAGTAAATTTATTTCAAAAAGTTTTTGTTACTTTATAGGTTAGACACTTGCTCAAAATATTAAACTTATTTAAAAAAAAATTTGTTACTTTATAGATAAGGCGTAGATGACCACTAAATTTTAATAATTTTTTATTTTTATAGAGGATATGAAGGACGTGAAGAATATACAACATGTCATGATAGATGAAATATCTACATGTCATAAGAGAAGATATGAATTTATTTTGTTATTATGACCTAAAATAAACTAACATTCATTTATTTTTTATCATTGTTATGTAACTACTGAAAAGCATCATAACAATAAAAATTATTCTTTTGTTTGAGTATCCTCAGAGTTTTGTGTCCATAATGAGTTTGTGTATTTAAAACATTTTTATGTGTGATGACCAAACTTTGATGTGTAATGTTTGTGCATTTACAATCTTTTGTGTGATGTTCAATATTTGATGTCTATTTGCAATTGTGTATGACAATAGTTGTTGTTTGAATTTCATCTATGTGTTTCTATATTTGCAATGGATGTGTTTGACATGATGACATATAATTTGAAATGTATGAATTTTCTTTAAATATTTCAATATTGTAATAATTTTTTATTTTTGTAGAGGATATGAAAGATGTGAAGAATATACAACATACCATGATAGATGAAATATCTACATGTCATCACAGAAGATATGAATTTATTTTGTTATTATGACCTAAAATAAACTAACATTCATTTATTTTTTATCATTGTTATGTAACTACTGAAAAGCATCATAACAATAAAAATTATTCTTTTGTTTGAGTATCCTCAAAGTTTTGTGTCCATAATGAGTTTGTGTATTTAAAACATTTTTATGTGTGATGACCAAACTTTGATGTATAATGTTTGTGTATTTACAATCTTTTGTGTGATGTTCAATATTTGATGTCTATTTGCAATTGTGTATGACAATAGTTGTTGTTTGAATTTCATCTATGTGTTTCTATATTTGCAATGGATGTGTTTGACATGATGACATATAATTTGAAATGTATGAATTTTCATTAGGCTCAATTCTTAGTCTAGTGTCTACATTATGTTTGATTCTTTGAAAAAATGTTTCTTGTTTGGGTTTCATTGCAACTTGAAGACTCTTGTATGTGATATGTCTCAGCCCTATTCAAAGTTGTAAAGTGTGTTTTCTGATGATCTCCTTGGTATTAGTGGTAATGCTTCTGAGGACAAGGGTAGTCCTTTGACCAGAGCTCATATACAAAGGTTAAGAAGCTTCTATATCTTAAATGGCTAAACAAGATCTATTAAACCTATGGATTTTAATATATGAAACCATTTATACTTATGATACCTAAGTAATTGGCTCTCTTATGCAACAATGTTCTTAGATCAGATGCCCATTTCATATGGAATGCAGACATTGATAAAGAAGATCACGATGCTTCTCAATAGCAGAAAATGCCGCCCCTAACCTATCATGGAACTGCGACTATTACAGCTAGATGATCAAATCAGGGTCCTAATTGAAATTTTGTTTCAATGAACAGAACCATCATACTTGTCATACTACTATGATTTTTCCAGTATCAATGCTGCAGATCAATTTTTTGGTAGTACAAAATCATCTCTTTGAACATAAATGGGATGCCTAAATGATATTAGCATGCATCATTTGAAAAAAATATTGCAGCTTGAAGACTCTTGTATGTGATATGTCTCAACCCTATTCAAAGCTGTAAAGTGTGTTTTCTGATGATCTCCTTGGTACTATTGGTAATGCTTCTGAGGACAAGGACAATACTTTGACCATAGCTCATATACAATGTTTGTGAAGCTTCTATATCTTAAATGGCTAAAGAAGATCTGTTACACGTGGATTTTAATATATGAAACCATTTATACTTATGCTACTTGAGTAACTGGCTCTCTTATGCAACAATGTTCTTGGATCATATGCCCATTTCATATGGAATGCAGAGATCGATGAAGTGGATCAGGATGCTTCTCAGCAGCAGAAAATGGCACCCCTAACCTATCATGGAACTGCGACTACTGCAGCTAGATGATCAAATCAGGGTCCTAATTGCAATTTTGTTTCAATGAACAGAACCATCATACTTGTCATGCTACTCTGATTTTTCCAGTATTAGTGTTGTAGATCAAATTTTTTGTAGTACAAAATCATCTCTATGTACATAAATGGGATGCCTAAATGATCTTAGCATGCATCATTTGAACAAAATATCGCAGCTTGAAGACTCTTGTATGTGATATGTCTCAGCCCTATTCAAAGCTGTAATTCAAAGTTGTAAAGTGTGTTTCTGATGATCTCCTTGGTACTGGTCGTAATGCTTTTGAGGACAAGGGCAATCCTTTGATAGACTACAAGATGGGGCAAATGAATGGAGCAAAAATGATGGGAATTGAATAAAATCAAGTGGTCAACTGAAGAAGAATGCGGTTCATCTGAGGATTGGAATGCTCTTTTTGATGCGGGTCACATCCATTGCATCAATTCCGATTTAGCAAACACCCATTCTTGGATTTCATGTTTCTTGGCTTTGTGATGAAATAATGAAGGGAAAACATATGTTAATCCATTACTTGTGCTCTTTGATGGAAGTTTTGTAATGAATGACTGAAAAATACATGGTGAGAAAAAAATGCATAGTATGCTAATTGAGGAATGTTTTTCACTTGTTGAACTTGTAGTATTGAATTTAACACACTAACACTCGATAACAATGAACTAACAATCTTCATGATGAAAATAGCAATATGGAATATTTATCTACATAATGAAAAAGGCAATATGGGAGATGAAAAAGGCGTTATGGGAGATTCCAATCACTTTCCAAGGCATTTTTTAAAATGTGGATGTGAGAAAAGGTTGTTGTGGAAGGTGTTGTTTGTATATGGGAAATTGCTTAATCATTGTGTGTATTCCTAATGTTGATAGATATGTCTATTAAGTGATTGGACATTGATTTGAGCGTTCAACATATTTTTATTTTTTATCAAAGTATTTTTTTGTTGTATTTGGGTTCTTCAATTTATGGCTTATGGCATTTCATTTGCAACATCTGGTGCAAATGCTAGTTGTAAATATCATGTTTTGTGTGATCAATAGAAGAGCAGCAACTCGTGTTTTATGTGTGAATTATTTGTTGTCTCCTCTACCTTTCCAAAAAATTGGTATAAGAGCTAAATTCAAACTAGATGAACTAAAAAGATATAGAATATACAACCGCAGCTTGTAGAGCTCCACCATGCAAGTGATAAAAAGAAGGAAAAAAATTGAAAGTTTTTCCGCCGGCGCACTGGGTGAGCAATAAGTCACTGTGCAGAGTTGTTGTGAGAGCCCAAAGTCGTTGCCAGCATCAAGTTGTAAGAAAGGTATAGCCGCTAAGTGTTTAAGGAGCTTCCAGTTTGGAGAGCCTCTCGTGCAACCGTGAGACAGAGGATTCGGTGCAATAATACAGCCATCGTGAATCAGCACCGTCATTCTGTTAGAAGAATTCATAAGTAATTTTTTTTTGGGAAGTCAAAGCAGTAGCACCGTCAGTGTGTTGAAGCATTCGGAAGTGTAATTCGTTTTCTGGAAAGTCAAAGCAGGGCCGTGAGTGACATCATTATTTTTTTTAATTTAAAATGCCAAGTCTTATGAAGTGTTGAAAAGTATTAAAACAAAATTATTTGGAGGCACGTTGCATATAGAGTTTATGATGTTATATTCATTTATTTATTTTTATATAGTGAAGAAATACTCAAAAAGTGGTGCTTTTAAAAGGTCCAAGGATATATGGCAGATTATTTTTTTTTTAATTTTTTTAATTAAAAGAAACACAAAGTATATGGTATAAAGGTTTTTCTTTTAAGTGCAGAAGATTTTTTAATGGAAAGAGATTTAAAAAAATAAAAAGAAGGGTTTTATTGGCAAGAGAATTTAGAGCTTTGCTAAAGTTTATAGATTAGTGAATTATTTTGGTGTTTTTTCAAGCATAACAATTTTTGGGTGAAGATTGTTGCCTTACAAGGTGTATATTGAAAATTATATTTTTTTTCCCAAGGGCACTATGGAAGACAACCTCATGCAATCATTAAAGCATCTATAAGAAAAGAAATGACAGAAGTCATGGGTCACAAAGCACGATTGAAGAAGACTAACAAAAGGAATCGAAAGAAGAGGTAGAGATTGTTGCCATTGTTAGAGAGGTTTAGACCGCAGTCGAGGAACTAAGAAGTCGAGTAGAAGACAAAGAAGAAATCAAGGGTGATTGGTGTAGCTTTGATCTTCTACCACCTCTTATGTTTACAAGTGAATATTTTGATCATTGGGTTATCTAGATGCTAACTTTTCTTATAGCTAAAGAGTTAATTGAGTGTGAATCTAATAACCCATATGATGCAGTATGTGATGTTTTAGCATTGAATTTTATAAAATATGCATTGGATGAGAAGTTTTTATGCAAGGTATAAAAAACTACGACTTCCAAGGAAGCATGGAAGATCTTGGAAGCAGAGTTTGGCACAAAGGTGAGTGACATGCAACAAAAGATTATGTCACAAGCAAAGAAGTCAGGTGCAGATCTGAGAGTATATGAGCAAGACTCTGACAGGAAAACAGAGCTTGGAGAACCCCACTCAAAAGTGGATGATGGTTGTCAAGACCATACAATTGAAATGCATTATGCAAGCATGCATGTGGATAAAGAAGATGCAACAAAGAATGCAGAGAGAGAAGTTGAAGCCTCTGTGTGTGAAACAGATCAATAGAAAATTAATGATCAAGGACTCCACTGTAATGTGGATGACGCAGATGATAGTGAATCCCACTGTGATGAGACACATGTGGATGATGATTGCAAAGTTATATATGTGAATTGGTGAATCCAGCTGCAACTCATGGATTTGATGAAGTTGAAATTGTCAATAAAATTGACAATGAGCACATGCATGCTTGGATATCCCACCATAGTGTGGATGATCATTATGTTAATGGTATGTGTGGTCTCTTTTTTGAAATGGGGATCAATTGTGACAATATGGTAAGTGCAATGTTTGATGAAACATTGAAGGTTGAAGTTTTCACTGTAGCAGCAAGATATGAAGCAGTTGGAACTGCTCATGAAGCAGTATATCATCTAGCAGCAGTTGATGATCAAGAACATGATAAAGTGATTGAAGAGTTTTTGATGAAAATATCCACTAGAAGCATAACATTGGAAGACAACCTTCATGCATTTGAAAAGAAGGCAGATGTAGAGCAGGAGGCTCTCACTGAAGAGAGTCATAAGAAAGTTGTTTTTAACATTGTTTTTAAATATGCAGGTGTTCAAAATAGCATCAGAGAAAAAGTTGAAAGCAAGGTTGTTAATAAGTTTCATGCAGATTTGAAGTTTATTGAAGAATGGATTCAGAAACCAATAGGACAAATTGAAGTGAGTCAAACTCATTAATATAAAGCACAAGAAGCAAAGCAAAAAAGACAGTTTGAAGATGCAATGTTTTGGCAGAAGTCCATGGTTGAATGAATATTTGAAGAAGAAGTTGTAGAAAAGAGGATCCAATGGTTTTTTAGAACAAGTTTAAAACAAGTCAAAGAAAAATCATTGTAGCCGCAAGTGAATAAAGCCTACAACAAGAAAATTCAACAAAGAATGAAGCATTTTCGAGGATATAGAATCTAGAAGCGGAGAAAAAGAAAATGCAAAAATTGTAAAATTCTTGAGTCATTAAAAGCCTAGGTGAGACATAGACCAGCAGGCATGTTTATGTGATAGTTAAGTCATGTTGAGTCATACGGTCGTAATTATTGGGGAGTGTTAAAAATTGTAATTACTCCCGCATGTGGAGTTATCTAAAAATAGAGAGTCAGATAACTTAGTGATTGAGCGATTGAGTGTTTGAGTGTTGAGTAAATTCGAGTTAAGTGATAGATGACTTTTACTGTGTGGTTGCATGTTAAGATATTTTAGGCAAGTCGTTAGGTGGAAAATATTAAATATGCTTTAGCAGGGTCATTGTAAGAATCATGTTTTTCATTATCAATAGAAGAGCAGCAGTTGTGTTTTATGTGTGAATTTATGTCTTGTCTCCTCCGCGTTCCCAACAAAAATCAAGGTACACGCAGAAGGAAAAGTCTCCAACATTTTGCATGAATAACATGCGGCACTAGTGCTAAAAAAGACATTGGATATTGTTATCAAAAAACCTTGACCTAATAGGCTGCTGATTAGGAAGGCCTTGTGTAACTCTTTCAAGCCTACTTTTGGCTAAGGCTTCACCTCCTCAACCTGAGAGGGCTCTCTCAAAGGATTAATGATATTGATAATGGATTAGATGACTAACTCTATGAAACAAGTGAAGAAATATGAATGGTTGAACATGATCAGTAAACATACATTGGGCTTATGGAGTCAAGAAATGCTTCAGTATGACAATAACATCAACTTTGCATGGAAGTCAGGGCATCTGGAGTTCAACATATCAGTAACACATCAGAAATATGTAGGAAGACACGGTCTACAAATACATGAAGGAAGTTATAGCATAGCCAATGAGTTATAAGTAATCATGCATTCATACTACTACTAGAAATAAAATGAAGAAAACCATAGGATAAATTAAACATTGAACTCCTTCTGAATCATGAGGAACAAAGACAAATCACTGCATTACATTAAAACACAGTCTTCCACAAAAGCACAATATGAGTGTTCTTTGAAAAATTTCCAACCCTTTGTACATTAGCTCTTATCCTATATATAGAGATATTTACATAGCTGATATTCCTCCCTTAGCATGAGGGGAATTCTAATTCCACCTATTATGACACCTATTGACACCTAAAGCTAATTATTAAATGAAACTGACTGTTAACTAGGAGTCCTAGAGACCTAAAACAATTAGGAGTGTAACTCCTCATTATGATTAAAATAACCTTATCTAGGAATTAAACACTCCCTATGACACCTATAACTCCATGAATTCGAATTTGATAGTGCTCATAACCCTCCAGCTGGCCCTTGATGACTCATCCTTTTACTGTTCCTGGAAACTAGAAGGTTGTTCCTTGCTTTGTTCTGGCTGAAAAATAGGTCTTGGGACATAGCTCATAATTTCTCACAAAAAAAGTATTTGGAGAAAATGAAGGAGGCTTTTGTGAACTAATCCATTTTGAACTAAAACCTCTCTTTGTTTTTTGAAATACCTTCCCTACCGCCCAGAATGTGTCTTTGGAAAACAGGTGTAAAATAGGAGAGACATGCTTGTGAAAAACTGCACCTACAGCAGTTTCTGTAGCGCAAGTTTGGTCCTTCATTTCTCCCAGATCATAATGGATTTGAAGAAAGTGGAAGAGGCTTTTGTACTTCAGTATCTTAGGAATGAAAACCTCTTTCACTTTTCAAATATGCATTTTTAACTGCTCAGAAACTCTTCTAGAAGTTGACTGGTAAAAACAAGGAGACAAAATTCCTCCCTTTTTTCTTTTGGTCTCCACAAGGATATTCGAAATCAATTATCCCTGTTGTCCTTCTTTGATTACACAAAAATGTATTGGACTACCATGTTTTCATGTACTATAGACCTTTCCCATATAAATGTGTGAAGACAAACCTTTTCAAAGCTGTTTGAGATAGCATGAACAATGCTAGTTGTAGTCATTTTTATAACAAATAGCTTAGAGTTCATATATATCTTTCCTCTGCTTGTTTTACCCTTGACAGATGTTTGCACTTTCTAAATGATCCTTTTATGAAATTCCCTTTCCAAAAGATTTCCCCTTGGTCACTCAAAATTGGTCAACTAAGTTAGAATATGCAGCTACAGCAGTTTCTTAGCGCATATAGTGTATTTTTGTGAGTTTGCGCTACGAAGACTCCTAGTTGATTTCGTAGCGCATGTAATTTTTGAAACAGCCTTAACACATGACACTTTGAATAAATCTGGGACCAATGGTGGGTAGAACAAGATTGTTGACCATATTTAACAAAGGGAACAAGACTCTATCCTATGTTTTAGACTCCTTAAATAAAACAATGAGAATGACCAAGACCAATTCTTCCTTACCTTACCCTTTTTCTTTGAAATCTTTTCAGTGATAATAGTGGCTCCACTTCAGATAGTGTACCCTTGTGGTACACTAAGAACTTGTAGGTCCAGTGCTTTATCCTCTTATGATAAACATAAATTTATTTGACAAGCATCCCCTTTAAGCTTCTTGGGCCTTCACCTTGGGCTTAAGCTCGATGATCACTGTAGGAGAAAGAAATCAATATCTACTAAAAAAATGCCCAGTCAACCTTCAGCTTATTTGCGTATACCTACCTACCGTATCAGCTGCAATTTTCACTTTAGGTCAAGCAACATGATATTTTCAATAAATCCAATCAATTGTCTTTTTGATATTTGAGGCTCTTGACTGCATTCGACCTCAAAATAACCATGATAGTGAGATGACCAAATCAACTTATAATGTACCTGATTTTCATAATGCAAATGAAAATGAAATATTGGTGTGCAAAGCTTTGCCATGTATTCATTTATAGGGTCAAAGAACACATGGCTATTTTGATGATCATCATAACATTCTTCATGTCTAGACAACTGATTCTTAGCCACACACGATTTATTTGATATGCTATCCAACTGCTTTTCTGAATGATTCTCACAAACAATGTAATTTTCCTCCTTATTATGATCATTCATTGATGTAAGCTGCTGCAAGGAATTACAAAATTGAACAACCTTTTCCTCTGCCTGAGGGCTATAAAAGCTTTTTTCCAGTACTTCTTCTTGATGTTTGCAATAATTTTCATCTTCATTATGATTCGAACACTTAGAAGTCTGCTGCATCTCTACATCAATCTCAGAGGATGTAATATGGTTTTCATAAGTGAACCTCTGCTGATCTTTGTTGCATTTTGTGGGATGTTACTCTTTCTTCTTGGTGTTGAAATGTATTGTTATGAAGAGCCTCTAAAATTTCTTCATCCATAAATTCATCATCATCATAACAATCTTCCAAATATTGAATAAAACTCGTAGAATGTTTACAACAATCTTTGACCAGCAATAAGGAGGGATGACACTCTTTATACATGTCATAGAATGCATCATGGAAATTAGCAAGAGAATATAATGAACCATTTTTCAAGATTTTATACCAAGACCATGCTTTTCCTTCTAAATTGGTCATAAACATCTTCATGAGACAATCTTCAGGGAAATGAACCTTAAGACTGCGTACATGCATATGAAACCTAACCAAATGAAGAGCAACATTGTCTTTCTTTTCATCTTTGAGTATTGGAAGATCCTCTAACTAGTCAACTTTTGGCATAGGATTTGGAAAGCCAGAGATATGAGACCGATTCATAGGAGCATACCTGGCATTCATTCTTGTAGTGGAACTCATATTGAAACTTCATCAAGCTACTGATCTTCCAGTAGTGGAGTCACCTTCTAATTTCTTATTCGATGTGTGGAGTCGCCAAGGTAGTTTGCAGCCTCAAAAATATATCTGAGCTCCTGCTATGTTTAGAATTTCAGCCTCTTAATTTCGGGAATGAATAGACTTCAGGCTCCCAGCAGACGCACCAAAATGTTATCACAAAAATCCACCCCTGATCAAGGTCTTCTTGATCTGCAGCCTATCAAGGGTTGATTTTGGTGGTAACATTTTGGTGTGTCTATCAACCAACTATTTCAAACCAACTTTTGGCTGAGGCTTAGCCTCCTCAGCCTGAGAGGGCTCTCTCAAAGGGTTAATGATTTTTATTAAAGATATGGATAGATGGCTAACTCTATGGTTTGTGATTGTATATGTTTATAGGTTGAAAAATGAAGGTTGGCTACCATTGGGCTATGGAGTCAAAGTATGTTTCAGTACCACAACAATATCAACTTAACATGAATTTAGGGAATACAGAGTTTTTATGATCAGCAAAACAAAGATACAATGCAAGGAAACACAGTTTATGAATACATGAAGGAAGTTAGAGCATCATTGATGAGTTCTAAGTAACATGTATTCATACGAGTGCAAGTAAGTGAAAGAGGAAAGCCATGAGACAATATGACATTAAAAACTCTCTTTGAATCCTGAGTAGTGAAGCTAAAACATTCTACCTAGCATGGAAGTCAAGGCATTATAGAGTTCAAGGGCATAAATGAAAATATAAAATAGTGAAACATAGTTACTTTATCTATAAAGGAAGTTAGAGCATCATTGATGAGTTCCGAGTATCATAAGTAAACACCATTGCAATGTAATTATTGGAAGATGCCATCAAAACAAGAACATACAAGAACTCTTCATGAATCTTGAGTTGTCTAAATAGAAATCTGCACTAGTTAAAAATATACACAGTCTGCACATAGAGCAGCAACTGAGCCAAAAAGTCTCCAACCCTTTGTACATTAGCTCTTATCCTATATATAAAGCTCTTTACATAACTGATATTCCTCCCTTAGTATGAGGGGAATTAAAATTCCACATATTATGACACCTATTGACACCTAAAACTAATTATTAAATGAAACTGATTGTTAACTGGCAGTCCTAGAGACCTAAAACAATTAGGAGTGTAACTCCTCATTATGATTTAAACAACCTTATCTAGGAATTGAATACTCCCTATGACACCTATAACTCCATGAATTCGAATTTTATAGTGCTCATAACCCTCCAGTTGGCCCTTGATGACTCATCCTTTTACTGTTCCTAGAAACTAGGAGATTGTTCCTTGCTCTGTTTTGGCTGAAAAATAGGTCTCTGGACAGAGCTCATAACTTCTCACAAAAAACGTATTTGGAAAAATTGAAGGAGGATTTGTGAACCAATCCATGCTGAATAAAAACCTCTCTTGGTTTTTTGAAACACCTTCCCTACTGCCCAGAATGTGTCTTTGAAAAACAGGTGTAAAACAGGAAAAACATGCTTGTGAAAAACTGCACCTACAGCAGTTTCGTAGCGCAAGTTTGGTCCTTCATTTCTCCCAGATCATAATGGATTTGAAGAAAGTGGAAGAGGTTTTTGTACTTCAGTATCGTCTGAATGAAAACCTCTTTCACTTTTCAGAGATGAGTTTTTAACAGCTCAGAAACTCTTCTAGAAGTTGACTGGTAAAAACAAGGAGACAAAGTTCCTCCCTTTTTGCTTTTGGTCTCCACAAGGATATTCAAAATCAATTATCCCTGTTGTCCTTCTTTGATTACACAAAAATGTATTGGACTGCCATTTTCTCATGTACTGTAGACCTTTCCCATATACATGTGTGAAGACAAACCTTTTCAAAGCTGTTTGAGATAGCATGAACAATGCTAGCTGTGATCATTTTTATAACAAATAGCTTAGAGTTCATATATATCTTTTCTCTGCTTGTTTTACCCTTGACAGATGTTTTCACTTTGTAAATGATCCTTTTATGAAATTCCCTTTCAAAAATATTTCCCCTTGGTCACTCAAAATTGGTCAACGAAGTTATAATATGCAGGTACAGCAATTTCGTAGCGCACATAGTGTATTTTTGTGAGTTTGCACTACGAAAACTCCTAGTTGATTTCGTAGCACATGTAATTTTTGAAACAGCCTTAACACATGACACTTTGAATAAATGTGGTACCAATGGTGGGTAGAAAAATATTGTTGGCCATATTTAGCAAAGGGAACAAGATTCTATCCTATGTTTTAGACTCCTTAAATAAAACAATGAGAATGACCAAGACCAATTCTTCCCTACCTTACCCTTTTTCTTTGAAATTTTTTCAGTGATAACAAATATAAAAAAATATTTCTGCAAGTGAATATAACGCGTACTTTGGATAAAATATAGATTGTCACAACATTTTCATTGCATAAGCTAAGCCTACAATAAGAGGTCCATTCTTTCTAACCCTAAAACTGCTCAAAACTTTGGTTAATATTTTGATGAATGAAAATAACTATATAAAAGTTTGGATAAAAGGTGATTAAGCCAATAATAAAATTGAGTCAACTACTCAATTAGTTGTGAGTCAACCATCCTGAATGGAGGGACTAATAAGTTAACATGTATGTGATATCCCTAAATTATATAAATATTTAATTTACTACAAACCAAACAATTTGATGTTATTTTAATTATAAAATTATTTTTGAAATTCTTATGCATAAGTGAATTAGCATTTACTTGTAAATATTGTTTTACTTCTTAAGTCGTTAGAAAAACATTTATTGGCCCTAATTAATTTCTTGAGTATTTACTCAAGAAGGTTAAAGAGGATAGGGGTATCTGAGATCATGGAGACAAGAAAAGAGAAAATATGTGTTGAGACGTCATGTTGCTACTTCTGGTTTGAACCAGATAGCTGTGAGAGATATTAAAGATCTTGAGCAAGAAATAGTAAGAAAAGGTTCATGGATACAGGAACAACTCTGGGGGAGACTACAACATAAGTAGTCTCAAGGTTGACTCAAGCTTGAGAGGCATATTGTTGAGAAGCAAGTTGTAGTTGCAAAATAAATTTGGAAAAGCTAGTATTTTTCTGAAATTTAATATATATATTATAGCATGAAGAAAATCTTACATAACTTCATAGATATTATATCTACAGGTCACAAGTTATTAGAATGTAGAGAATGACATAATATCTTGAAAATGAGATCGCTAAAATGAAAACACTCTTTAAAAGAAAATAGACAAATAGAATGATAATTAAGAATGTGTTATTGTTGTAGTTACAGATTAAAAGAAAAAACCTCGTAAAAGAATATTAATAATCAAAAATTAGAGTTGAACTCTAGCAACAAGCAAGGAAAAGAACAAGTTTCCAAGGATAATAGAAATTATGCTAGCATTAGAGAGTAAGCTATTAAAACCTTAAATTTCAGTAGTAATAAAACTTAATAAAAACCCTGCTAGAATCAAGAGCAAAGACTTACAAGTTCAAGATTATAATTTCCTATAATCATCCTTTGTACGAATATTAACACAAAACTCTAGTTAAATAAAACAAACCATGATAGTAAGAGCAACCTTATGCATTTAGTTGTATGGTAACCATCATACACAAAAACAACATATAAACATAAGTACAATTCTAGATAGCAGTGAAACCCTTGAGTAAGGGGAAAAGAAAAACTAGCAAAACTAGCCACATAATCTGCAAAAACCCCTTCTTAGTTCATTTTGGGTAATGCGAGAGGAAAAGGGAAATAACTAAATAAAACAATAAAACACTCTAAATACCATATCAATCACAATGCGGAAACAATATCAAACTCAGAAGGCTTGATAGACATTTCTACTAATCCATTTGCATATTAAAATTCATGCCTCAATAGGCGGAAACAAAAACAAAATAATATGTTATAGCCAGAGTGAACAGAGAGTTCAAAGGCTACTTTAAAATAGAACATTGTATAATCATGTAAAATCCCCGAAGAGTTATGAACAATAATAACCCCAATTAAAGCATTTGAATATGTTAAAAAGTTCAGTATCAAACCTATAGACTGACTTCTAGAACTTGACCGCCAAGGCCGAGCCATTTCTAATTGAAATCAACCGGCCTCCGCCTCACAATATTCACCCAAACTCCATTACATATACCATTTAGGGTTGGTTAATCCTCCCTTCAAAATAAAGAGACAAGACTGCAAGTAAATAACAAATATGCTAAGACCCATTACATTCTCTAAAAGATGATTTTTATGAGCAGAAAAACCCTGATTTAGGAAAAATGAGAATTAGTTCAAATAAAGGATAAAGGGGCTCGACTTTTAGCTTGAAACTCTATAGGAGGTACAAGGGTTTCATCAACACTTCATGGAGGAGTCCACTCCACCTACAAACCACTTCCTCCCTACCAGGAGGAGACCAAAAATTAGAATCTATTTATGTAAAAACCAAATGTATATGAATAAGTGGTGGTTTGCATCTAACAAAAGTAAATTACCTAGAATAATACCTGTACATTTGAAAGCTCACAACGCTATTGAAACGCTGAGCCAAAGAACATAGTATGACCCATAAAGCAACAACAAGGACGGCCATGGTAGGGAAGGATGGCCTCGGCACCCAACCACTCCAACCCTTTGCAAAGGATCAGCATCAACTGTACACAGAAACCCTCTTGCAGAGTTGGCAGAAGATTTCCTTCAGAGGAGAGAAATAATGAGGAAAGATCGCAAAGCCATCTAAGGCAAAAGGACCCAAAGATTTTACCCAAGTTGGATCGATGCCAAAGTCTGGAGGCCGTAGATGGGGTCCCAAGTCTAAGTGTAATTCCCTGCGGCTGGCGAGTCGCCTGGGCGCGCCCACTCAGCAAACAAAGTAGTGAAACACGAGAAGTTAAGAGGGAAACCGAGGGTGAGGGATCATTATGTGGACGATTTGGTTGCCTTATGTTTATATGGGCGAGTGGAGGAACTTGCACCATGGGCTGACCAAGGTGAGGATGACAAAAATACGAGTCAAGGTGGGGCAGTGCCATGCCATGGGCGGGCCGACCTATACTTTAGGCAGAGTTTGGTTTATGGACGCATTGGTTGGAGAATGAATGGAGGGTTGGCCGGTTGGCACACCCCCCATTCCACACCACATATATATGCGATGGAGACTTGGCAAAAATTAACCATTCAGACATCGATCATCGTTTGAAGAGGAAGTGAAAAGGTGGAGTAGGCCGTAGCAAGAGGCACAGGTCTATGCGCCCGCTTGCCATGCAGCGCTACACGGTTGGCACGGTTTCAGGTGACGAGTTGTAGTGCCAGTGGAGGGCACACGAAGCCGCCCGCCCACTGTTCGAAGGCAACCGTGGGTGTAGGGCGTGTGTGGGCGCCCGCTCGCCGAATTTAACACAGGTTCGTTTGTAAGTTTGGGTGAGGGTCGTGCAAAGGCACACCCACCCAACTCGGCAAAGTCTTGTGTGTGTTGAATGAAGGGTGAGACCACCGTGCAAGTGTGCACGAGGTGGTCGCCTGACTCAGGTATAACGCCGGTGGAGCCTCTCTCCCGGTCATTTGTAAAACTCTTCACATATATAATAAAAGATTCTTATTTCATATGAATGGTGTTCCTTCTATTGTTTTATGAATATTTATGATGATGTTAAAATGTTAATGGATTCCGCACATTAATATTGTTCATGAATGAAGATGAATGTTAAGGCATAGTTCGTAAAGTAACTTAACAATGGAACTTGTTAATTACTTAGGAAGTGCTGCACCCCAGCCAATTAACGAAAAAAGAATTAGGGGCATGACAGGTGGTATCAAAGTAGGATGTAGAGAATAGACATGTATGCAGGGAAAAGCTATGGAGAAATCATGGATGAACAGTTTGGGTTTCGTGGACTTGATGGTTCATGGCAAGACCATTCAAGCTCTCATGGACACAGGGACCACTCATAACTTCATGACGACACGGTTGGCAAAAGAGGTTGGACTGATGATCTTCCCATCAAATGTGGAAGTCAAGACAGTGAACTCTAGTGCTAAAGTGGTGGGTTTGGCACACGAAGTGCCTATGCAAATAAAAGACTAGAAGGGTCAGTTGGACTTCACAGTGATGGAGATGAATGACTTCGATATGATATTGGGGGAATATTTCTTGAAGGGCAACAAGGCAATTGTTGTCCCCTTCTATGATGAGGTGGTGCTGGTTAGACAGTCACAAACTTGGACTTTGCCCAGTCATAGGCAAAGAAGGGAAGTTAAGGCGTAGCATGTTTCTGCACTAAGTTTAGAGAAGGCTATGAAGGAATCAGATATGGAGACATATGCGGTGATGTTCAAAGAAGTCGAAGGTGATGAAGTAGGGATGCCTATTCCAGCTGAGATTTCTGAGGTATTGGTCAAGTATGTATATTTGATGGTTGATGAGCTACCAAAGAATCTTCCACGAAGGCATGCAGTGGACCATAGTATTGAGCTTGAGCCAGGAAAGTAACCCCCAACTAAAGCACCTTATTGGTTTTCATGACCTGAGTTGGAGGAATTGAAACGACAGTTGAAGGAGTTAGCTGATGCAGGTTTCATCAGACCTTCAAGGTCCCCCTATGGAGCTCTGGTATTGTTCCAGCGGAAGAAGGATTCGAATGAGCTATAGATGTGTTGTGATTACCATGCATTGAATAAGAAAATGATAAGGAACAAGTATCCTTTGCCATTGGCTGCTGATTGCTTTGACAAGCTTGTGAAAGCCTCAGTGTTTTCCAAGTTGGACTTAAGGCGTGGGTATTATTAGGTGCGGATAGCTGAAGGAGGTGAGAAGAAGACCGCGATAGTAACAAGGTATGGTAGCTTTGAATTCCTTATTATGCCATTCGGGTTGTGCAATGCTCCTACTACATTTTGCACTTTGATGAATGATGTTCTACAACCATACTTGGATTTGTTCGTAGTAGTGTACTTGGACGATATAGTGGTGTACAATGACAACATGGAGGATCATAAGAAGCACTTGGAAATGGTGTTCGAGGCATTGTGGGCAAATCAGTTGTACTTGAAGAACTAAGTGTATGTTTTCTCAGACTGAGATTTCATTCCTTGGGCATATAGTTGGTCAAGGGTACATATGGATGGAGCTGAGCAGAGTAAAGGCAATCGAGGATAGGGTTGAATCAAAGAATGTCCAAGAGATGAGGGTGTTTTTGGGCATGACCAACTACTAACGAAAGTTTGTAGAGGGGTACTCCAAGGTAACATCATCACTGACAGACCTATTGAAGAAAGACAAGAGATGGAGTTGGACGGATAAATTTCAAGAGGAATTTGATGATTTGAAGAGAAGGATGGTTACAGCACCGATACTGAAGTCGCTTGACTTCAAGAGACTATTTGAGGTACACATAGATGCTTCAGATTTTTCCATAGGAGGGGTTCTTATGCAGGATGGCCATCCGGTAGCATACGAGAGTCAGAAGTTGCAGGATAGAGAACGGAGGTATCCGGTCCATGAGATGGAGATGACTGCAATCATTCACTCTCTTCATGTGTGGAGGCATTACCTGATCGGGAGGTCATTTGTTGTCAACACTGACAACATTGCAGCAAGTTATTTTGCATCACAATCAAATTTTTCTGCAAAGCAAGCTCGTTGGTAGGACTTCTTGGTAGAATTTGACATGACTATTGAGTATAGACCAGGAAGACACAATGCGGTAGCAGATGCCCTTAGCAGGAATGAACAATTTGCAGCATTAGAGGGAGAAGACTAGGCAGCAAGGAGTAGGATTCGAGTTCAAATGTCAGAAGAGATGTAGAATAAGCTCAAGGAAAGTGTTAAGACCGATACTCAGGCGCAGAATATAGTGAAGCAGATAAAGGAGGGGAAGACATAAAAGTTCTTTCTACGAGACAGGTTCTTGTTCTTTGGAAACTGACTCTATGTTCCAAAGTCATCTGGACTCAGTAGGCACTTTTTGAAGGAGTGCCACGACTCACTGTGGGCTAGCCACTGAGGGCAGCGCCATTATTTAGCATTGTTGGAGAGAGGATTCTTTTGGGAGAAGATGCAGGAGGATGTAGAGGAGTATGCACATACGTGCATCATTTGTTAGCAGGACAAATCGGATACTCAGAGGCAAGGAGGTCTGTTGCAACCTTTACCAATTCCTGAGAGACCATGGATGAGTGTCTTGATGGACTTCATCACTCAGTTGCCACAGGTTCAGGGGTATAATGGGATAATGATCGTGGTTGATCCTTTTTCCAAGTATGCTATGTTGTCTTTGTTCCAACAAAGATGCCTTGTGGAGCCGAGCGGATGGCGGAGTTGTTTTTTAAGAACATAGTGAAGTATTGGGGGATGCCATTAAGCATCGTGTCGGACCGAGATCCGCGATTTACAGGTAGATTTTGGACCACATTGTTCAAGTTAGTCGGGATAGAGTTGTTGATGAGTTCAAGTTACCATCCACAGACGGATGGGAAAACCGAGAGGATCAATGCATTGCTGAAAGATTACTTGAGACATTATGTGATGGCTAATCAGAAGAATTGGCCTGAACTCTTGGATATTTCTCAGTTCAACTACAATATTCATAAGAGTTCTGAGATGGGGTACAGTCTGTTTGAGTTGGTGATTGGAAAGATGCCAGTCACACTGCATACCGTAATGACAGGAGCTTTGTTGAGGAGTCTTCATGCAAAGAAGTTTATGAAGCCTTGGGATGAGACCTTGGAGCTCGCATGGTTGCACTTGCACGAAGCTGCAAGGAGAATAAATAAATGGGCAGATAAAGGAAGATGGGATGTACACTTCAGTGTGGGAGATATGGTGTTTCTCAGAATAACCGGAAATCAGTTTCAGCCACCTAAGGGGACTGCTAGAAAATTGACGAGGAAGTGAAGTTGCTTATGAGTTGGAGCTTCCACACCATATGCACATGAAGCATCCGGTCTTTCACATGAGTCGGTTGAAGAGATGCAGACTTGATGTTGATCATCTAGAGACAGCTGAACCACCAAAAGGACCAACCGAGATTGTGGATAAGCTGAACCTAGAGTTGGAGAAGATTATGAGTTTCTGAACTAGAGGACTTGGTTGCCACATGAAGCGAAAATTTCTTGTCAGATGGAAGAATGCACCGGAGGAAGATAGCTGGGAATTGGAGGACTCACTTTGGAGATGGAAGTGTAAGATTGTGAAGTATGATAGGAAGCTACTATACAGAGCAAGATTGTCAGGGACAATAATGACTTCGGGTGGGGGAGGATGTAACGCCCTACGGCTGGCGAGTCGCCCAGGTGCGCCCACCCGTGAAACGAAGTAGTGAAACACGCGAAGTTAAGAGGGCGACCGAAGGCGAGGCATCATTATGCGGATGAGTTGGTAGCCTTATGTTTATATGGGCGAGTGGAGGAACTTGCACCATGAGCCGACCAAGGTGAGGATGACAAACATACGAATCAAGGTGGGGCAGTCCCGTGCCATGGGTAGGCTGACCTATACTTTAGGTGGAGTTTGGTTTATGGATGCGTTGGTTGGAGAATGAACGGAGGGTCGGCCGGGTGGCACGAACCCCGTTCCACACCATATATATATGCAATGGAGACTTGGCGAAAATAAACCATTTGGACATCGATTATCGTTTGAAGAGGAAGTGCGAAGGTGGAGTAGGCCACAGCAAGAGGCACAGGTCTATGTGCCCACTCGCCGGGCAGCGCTACACGGTTGGCACGGTTTCAAGTGACGAGTTGTAGTGTGGGTGGAGGGTGCACGAAGATGCCCGCCTGCAGTTCGAAGGAAACTGTCAGTGGAGGGCGTGTGTGGGCGCCCGCCCACCGACCTTAACACGGGTTCATTTGTAAGTTTGGGTGAGGGTTGTGCAAAGGTGTGCCCGCCCAACTCACCAAAGTCTTTTGTGTGTTGAACAAAGGGTGAGACCACCATGCAAGCATGAGGTGGGCGCCCGACTCGGGTATAATGTGAGTGGAGCTTCGCTTCCAATCATTCGTAAAACTCTTCACATATATAATAAATGATTCTTATTGGATATGAATGGTGTTCCTTCTACTATTTTATGAATTTTTATGATGATGTTATAATGTTAATAGATTCTGCACATTAATGTTGTTCATGAATGAAGATGAATGTTAAGGCGTAATTTGTAAAGTAACTTAACAATGGAACATGTTAATCACTTAGACGGTGCCGCACCCCGACCAATAAATGAACAAAGAATTAAGAGCATAACACTAAAGATCACAAAGTCCTGAATCTGCTTTGAATATTCATAAAGGTCGGACGTATTACCTAGGCCGCCACAACAGCCTGCAGTAGCCTCAACATTAATGGAGACCAGATGGCGGGATAAGTGCAGCATTAAAACTTGATTAATAAACTCAAAGAAATTAACATGTATATTACAACTTTAGTGGATAGGACAGATAAAGATAGATCTTGAGCAACATCAATACGACTGTATATCCTTAGTACTTACTTATCGGAGAATATTTGAGAACCATCCAATTTAACTCATAAGCTTTTGAAAAAACTAACGAAATTAAAACAAGGCTACGGTCAAGATGTAACACGTTAATGTATCAGCAGATTTCATAATTATATAATGACAAGCGTAATGCCTATAACTCAACTGAAATAAATAGATGTGTATTTACCTTGTAGTAATAGATGGTAAAAGATTTTATTTTTTGTATATGGTTAATTTTAATATGTGGATCCATGACAAGGTACGTCTTCAATTTCCACAAAAATGTTCATTTTAAAAGGGCTGGGAATAGACCTTGGATTCATTGGTTGAACGGGTCACTCGTTGTGATTAGCAGTTAAGATTGTGGAGCCTCTGCGTTAATGAAATAGTTGAGTCGTTGCCCCAAGATGACTAGATTTCTCAGCGGAAGCATTCGAGCGCATTCGATGAAGATTCCCTTAGTCTCTGGCACCCTTGGGGGTCCTGTGGCCATTTGCCTCAGATACACGGTAGGGTCGTAGTAGGTACACGCAGCTCGAGCATACCCTAGTGCCGACACGATTATACTTCGCGCAGTTCGTGGACCTTGGGAAACCCTATTCCACCATCTCGGGGATGCCACTTATGAAACCCTAATCCGCCAATCAATCTTAAGCCTTTGATTCGCGTGGATCAAGAACCAATAGTTTCCAACCCTCATAATGAATCTATTATTTAAAACAACCTGATTACTTTTGACGATGAATCTGTCTAATATATGTTAAAACAGTTTGATTACTTTTCATAATTAAATTTTTGCAGTGAAGCAGAGCTAATATAGTAATCATACCCATGACTCATCATAATAATTAATGGCGGAGTTGTGATTTTTTTTGGAGATTTTGGTGACGGAATCATGCAGAAGAAATGAGGTTAAATCTTGATTTTTAGTAGTTAAAATGGTTTTTTAACTGCATATTTGGATTCAGCACCTTGAAAAACCCCTGAAATCTTTTGATTGTGCAGAAATTAGTTAGGATTCCAATAAATTGCTACATCCTCAAGAAAGTCTTTCAAAAAATTTCATTATAGACAACTGCATTAATTGCTGGTCACGTAGTTTTAAGATTTTTGTAACGTGTCGAGCTTAAAATTTTCAACGAGATATAATTATGACATGTTTCGACGAGTCGACCAGCACTTTATATACCACCACGTATTTAATAACATGTTTCGACCATTCGACCAATATAAAATATCCGGTATGTTATCCAATAAATCTATTCAGACGCTTTTTTCATGTTGTTGTTGTATTTTCTTGACGAGATGAAAAAATGGACTGGTAATCACTCGTATGCAAATTTATTGAAAAAAATTTCTCCCACTCTAAATCTTGGAAGTTCCGGAGAGGTATTCATGAGAGATCACAATTTTTATCTTACAATATTAAATCCATTTCGAGCAAACAAGAATACAGTTATTATTGATTATGTTGTCATGACGCTTAATATAATTCTACGCGGTAATTTCCTTACACACTTACATATATTCAAGTGCTTCAAATTTTCCCTATCCTAATAACCCTAAGTACATTCAAGTGCTTCAGATTTTTCCTTGATTTTCATTAATTGCTTGTTGTAATGAGTTTCCATTTGCTAAGGATGGTGGCCTTTGTCATGGTTCTTATTGGAACCCAGGTGTCACCCACGTGTCACGCCCCAAGCCTACTGTAGTCTTCCAACTATGCTAGGTCGGTACCACCGAACACTTTCTTTTCATCAGTACTTATGTTCGTGAACTATGCCTAACCACTTATTCCTACTTAGTTTGTGTTTCTCAACCAAGTATTATTTATTTATCCTTTATACCAATGAACATCCATACACATTCATTATCAACAGCAATTATAAATGATGAACACAATTGCCCAATATAAAGGGAGGGTAACTCCCTGAACGATGAGTCTGCCTAACAATATATTATACAACAGTTTACAAAGCTTTACAAGTATACTTGGAAACCCCAAGTTTCATACTTAACCAAATTTACAATCCAAGGCAAAACTCGGTTTTCTAGCTCATCGGCACTTCTGCACGGTCGTCGTACGACTCACCAACGCTTCGTTCACCTTGTCGCACGATCGTGTTGTTTGCCCAACTTGGGCACGCCTCCAAGTCACTACACATGGGCACCTCCAACTGAAACACACCTCCGTTCACAATTTCAACACTTCACCAAGTCACCGTGCATACTTGCGCGACAAGCGGGCGCTCACCCGAGTCACCAAGACACCCGTTCCAAGTCGTCGCACAAACCGGGCGCTCCTCTGTTTCACCATCGGGCACCTTCGCACAAACCGGGCGCCACACACCTATGCACGCCTCAACCGTCCGTCAGGCACCACACACCCATGCATGCCCTCACCCAACCACCGGGCGCTCCTGCCCGCGCCTTCACCCAATACCGCGCTGTCACCGTGCAGCCCTGCCCAAGAATGGGCACATTCCAACCTGCACCTTTCTCCTTGTTCTGCACATTAGACTTGCACCTCTACCTTTGAGCGAAGATGTTGTGTGATCGAATGATGGTTGGAATGAGCTCCATGCTCTCCCAACATATACCAAAGGCAGGGCGAGTTGGCTCACCCGGCTGACTCATCCTCCATACTCCACACACCCTCACTTTACCACAAACGCACCGTTGGCTTGTTCTTCAAGTGTGGGTGAGCTCCATATGTCTACCACCATGCCACTACGCATATATACATGCTCGCCCATCCTTCTATCATGCGCATAATACACTGTCGCATATCAAGGGAGCTCGCACTCTGTCCAACCGCAGTCGCACTTCAAGCCAAACACTCGTTCGTTCAGCTCTACCCGCACGCACGCACGTTCCACCTGCACGCCCAGAACTGCAGGTCGTTACATCCTCCTCCACCTGAAATCGTTGTCATCCTCGACAACATACCATCCTAGTAGCCATCCACCAAGATCATGATTAATATTTGTCTCATCCTTGGTCCATGATGTCAACTCCCCCACATACTACAAACATTCCTATTGCATATGTAGAACTCCCATGTCCATCATGTTTCGTCCTCATCCTGTAGTCTTTCATCAGAACACACATTTGTATGCTCTTTGTCAAGTGTGGACCTCATAGTCACATCTCTCTGCACACTGGTACCCCTCATGACTCAAACTAGTTGGGTAGCTAATCCAACCATACGCTCAAACCACTAGAATGCACATCTTTATGCCACCATAAGTCTTTTCCTGACTTCTGCTACATCTTGGACTCATCAAGAATCTATCCAATCCCCATGCTCAGGTCCATGGAAACTCCATCCCATCTGCAACATGTTCAGCCCATGGCCTTGTTGCACAAGAGTGTACAACCTCTCCATTGGTTCATACATCTCCATGTCACAACAGCAACTGCACAACATCCTTTGCTTTGGCATTCCCCATAGAATGTCCATGAATGACACCTCTACACATGCTCCTACATAATGTCCCTGCATAACTATCATGCTCCATGTCTCCAACCTGATGTCCATGACTTTATTTGTCCATGATGTCCAACCCATGTAGACTCCATCCCAACATTTGGTCATCTACATCCAAGTCTGCAATCTGTCATAAAGGAGCCTCCTCCCAAGGCCCCTTGCTAAGTTGATGTGGTTCCTCCCTATCAAGGCCTCCACACCAACTCATCTCTAAGGTTGTCTATAGAGAAAAGAGTGCCAGAAAGTTTCCTCCCTGACTCTCATCCACCCATGTATCAAATTAATGTTGTGTCCTCAAGTATCTGTGCACAGCCTCAATCTCCTCACATGTACATCCAAGCTCCCTAAGCTTAGCTTTCGTCAATTGAAAGTCATATATGCCCATAGCATACCTGCAAAAATCCACTATACCAACCGGATCTCTACCTTCATAATCCTCTTCAACCACTTCCTCTGAAGTAGTGCTCGGACTCCCTTCTTTCATAACTCCATTGTAAATATCATCAGTAGAAGATGTCTCTGTTAAGTGCTCCAAGGTTCGTGAGACTGATTACCCACTTCCTTCATCCTTCCTCGCTTTTGCAACGAAGTCAATCAGCTTCCCTTCCTTCGTTGTTTGAGTCATACTCCCAAGTCCTCTTTGCTCCACATCCTCATGCTTCACGTTTGGATCTTTGGGATACAAAGTCATAGAATTCATCCTCGATCTATACCCCAAGCAACTCCTTCTATTCATCGGCACTATCATGGTTCTTCCTTCAGCTGTGATCAAGAGAATGTCCCGGTCCACCATCGGTATGGCTTGTTCAAGCTTCATGAAATCTTTCCCCAGCACCATAGAATGATCATCCATGTCCACAATCCTCAAGTCCAACTTTCCAAACCACAATCCCACTCTCACCTGAGTGTTCTCCATCACACTAATAACAACTTTCATGGTAGAGTTGACTTCTTTGAAAGCAGTCCATTCCCTCTCCACCTTTGCTTTCTTCCCAAAAGACTTTGCTGCTTTTCTGCTTAAGAAGCTATGAGTAGCCCCTGTATCCACCAAAGCTGCAAATATCTTGCCCTTCACGGTCACCTGCACAAAACTCAGCTTTAAGGAATCACCTCCTTATGTTTGCTTTATCTTGTGCCTCACATCAGCAACCTTTTTCAAGAATTCAGCCTTAGAAGTGTCAATTGGCTTGTGCTCCAACTTGACATTCCTCCTAAGGTACTTCACTTCCTCGCTTTTCTCTTCTAAGCAACTCGATCCTGGTCCAGCTTGATTCCCTTCAAGCTTGTCCTCCATTGCATTCTGCTCAAGTGCACCAACCAAGTATCCATTAACTACTTCCATAGAACTAAGCTTCCGAACATGCTCTGGATTGTCTCGGTAGTGAGTTCCCAACCTATCAATGTAGTCAAGCTCTTCCTGCTCAATTACCACGATCTTCTTACCAAGAAGCTTCTTCTTTATCTCTTCCTCACCTTGCTTGATTTCGGCTTCCACCATTGCACTTTTCTTCCTTAACCGGGCTCTTTCATCCAAGAAATCTTGAAGATCAAGACCACTTTGTCAGATCTCCTCATCAAGTTCCTTGAGTTCAACATCTATCGTACTTCCGCATTGGATTTTGAGTTCTTCAAGTTCCCTCTTTAGTTCCGAACAACTTCCCCGAATCTTCATGCTCTCAACCTTCATCGAAACCTAGTTAGAACTCCATCGACCCATCTATTCCAACACTTTGTACTCGAAGCCTTCACTTGCACCATGGCTAGATTCACCTATCATAGGTTCATCCACCATCCTTGTGTTTCAGCCTTCTCCACATTCCCTGCAAGACATGAACTGGCTCTTGTTCCACTTGTATGTGAAACCAACATCCTTCACCTGCAATTACTTGTCACCAACTTCTAAGTGTTTGCACACTTGCTTCACCCAGCTTCATGCAAGACTCCTCCAAGTCTTCAAACTAGCTCTGATACCAACTGTCACGCCCCCAAGCTTACGGTAGTTTTCTAACCGTGCTATGCGAGGTGCGGCACCACCGAACACTTTCTTTTCACCAGTACTTATGTTCGTGGGCTACGCCTAACCACTTATTCCTACTTAGTTTGTGTTTCTCAACCAAGTATTATTTCATTATCCTTTATAGCAATGAACACCCGTACACATTCATTATTAACAAGAATTATAAATGATGAACACAATTGCGCAGTATAAAGGGAGGGGAAACTCCCTAAACAATGAGTTTGCCCAACAATATATTATACAACAGTTTACAAAGCTTTACAAGTATACTTGGAAACCCCAAGTTTCATACTTAGCCAAATTTACAATCCAAGGCAAAACTCAGTTGCCTAGCTCGTCGGCACCTCTACACGGTCGCTGCACGACTCACCAACCGCTTCGTTCACCTTGTTGTACGATCGTGTTTTTTGCCCAACTTGGGCACGCCTCCAAGTCGCCACACACGGGCGCCTCCAACCGAGACACACCTTCGTTCACAATCTCAACACTTCACCAAGTCACCGTGCACACTTGCACGATGGGCGAGCACTCACCCGAGTCACCAAGACACCCATGCCAAGTCGTCGCACAAACCGGGCGCTCCTCTGTTTTACCGTCGGGCACCTTCGCACAAACTGGGCGCCACACACCAGTGCACGCCTCAACCGTCCGTCAGGCGCCACACACCCATGCACGCCTTCACCCAACCACCGGGCACTCCTACCCGCGTCTTCACCCAATACTGCGCTGTCACCGTGCAGCCCTGCCCAAGAATGGGCGCATTCCAACCTGCACCTTTCTCCTTGTTCTACGCACTAGACTTGTGCCTCTACCTTTCAACGAGGATGTTGTGTGATCGAATGATGGTTGGAATGAGCTCCACGCTCTCCCAACATATACCAAAGGAAGGGCGAGTTGGCTCACCCGGCCGACTCGTCCTCCATACTCGACACACCCTCACTTTACCACAAATGCACCGTCGACTTGTTCTTAGTGTGGGTTGGCTCCATATGTCTACAACCATGCCACTACGGATATATACATGCTCACCCATCCTTCTATCATGCGCATAATACACCGTCGCATATCAAGGGAGCTCGCACTTCGTCCAACTGCAGTCGCACTTCAAGCCAAACACTCGTTCGTTCAGCTCTACCCGCGCGCACGCAAGTTTCACCCGCGTGCCCAGAACTGCAGGTCGTTACACCAGGGGTCGTAGTCTTGTCTGGTGCCCAAAAGTAATCTGCGCTCTTCTCGCAACTGAGCTTAATGCAAGAAAAACAATATATATATATATATATATATATATATATATATTTTTTTTTTTTTTTCCAAGGGAAATAATAATCCCAACTCAACCTCCTTCAAGGGACACAGATATAGTTTATATATAAAAAAAACTCTGGAAATAACTTGATTGTAAATTTCTGGAATATCCTACTTAAATACAAGTAGGTCAAACTGTTTTTTTAACTTTGGATATTCCTAAAACTTTGACCTAGCCACTATTTTTCAGATTCCAAGATATTCTCATAATCCACCATCAAAATAAATCTAGACTAAATTAATATAATTATTGTCTATTAAAATAAATTAATATAATTATGGTCCTTGAAATTCCAAAATATTCCCAAAATCTACAATCAAAATAAATTTACTCTCAATTTAAATTTATATAATTATTTCCATTAGATAATTTTGTATCAACAAATATCCAATTGAAAATCATTCACAAACCAGTTTAATAATAATACCATATACTAACGTGATGTTTCATCTATCAAATTTCCCTACCAGATTAAACAATATAGAAATAGTGTAACATATAGTTATGAAGTAAATGAGCCTGTGCACCTCTAATGGTACAGACTGGGATTCAGCAACGCCAACAACGCCTGGTATGAATGTTCCTTTTTCATTCGCCTCCTCAGGGAAAGAATCTGGAACAAACGGTCAGTTAGGTAAAGAAATAAGATAGGGTGAACAACACAAATTTAGTTTGTTGATTAATTTTATCAGTATCTGAGCATACCGAATAATAAAGCCGGGCGAGGGGCCCTGCATCCCACAAGACACGACAAGACAAATAATAACAGCCAACACTGAATTCTCTTTCCAGAAGCCATGCAGTGCATTGCAGATACAAATGATATATAGAGACAGAATCTGGGGTACAGGTGAGAGACATGTGGGGATCAAAGTCGCACATGTGAAGAGAGCTATTGGTGTTGTCGGTGCAGCTAGATCAGACGAAGAACTTGCTAGAGTGGAGATTCAGTGTTGTTGGATTCTTATGTGCATAATAATTACTCTACTTTATCAAGTCAATGTTTGATATGAGAACCCACTAACAAGCTTGCTGCTTGGCCCCACCACCATGGGGAAGTCACCTACACCTAATTTGTCTTATACCTAATATAGAATGGTCCACTTCATCCAGATCCAGGCCACCCTTTACATATATTGAAGGTTCCAAGGCATGCCTTTTTTGAGATAATTGATGAGGTCAATTCTGTCAGGTTGTGCATAATATATGAGGATGGATTGCGCCTATGAAAGAAGAAAACATGGTTTCAACCCACTGCTGGTTGGCCATTTTCATCTTTAACCATGTCGATAACCCTCATTAGATGTTAATTGACTTGAATTATTTAAGATTTGTTGTGGCAAAGTCTAACTCCATGTGGAACACATATAACTACATGACAAACATAATAGTCCTACTAGTCCTTTCACAATCTATGATGGATGAACCATAATTATTTATTTATGTTAGATGTTTATTTGACTAACATTATTTAAGTTTTGTTGGGAGTGTCGTATACAAACTCTAATTCCATCTAAACCACATATAACTACAAGACAAACATGGTACCCCTTGGCCTCAACCGCAATCATTTGTGGAGAGACCCTCGGGGCAAATGGGAAACAAGTTGGAAAGATTTTGAAATTTTGTTTATCTTCATATAAACCTGCATATAACTAGATGACAGGTATAAGTCACATTTAACTACGTGACAAACACAAATTATGATGGCATCACATGTAATCATTCATGAAGAGACCATGGAATATTGTTATACTATAATAACAATATTGTTATACTATAATAATGGAATATTGTTATGCTATAATAATTCATTATTTGAATATTATTGTTTAATTAGTTAAAGTTGGTGAAGATTATTGGTTTAGATTTTGTTAGCATTTATGTTTAGAATTATTTAAAGTATATTCAGTTAATTCGTTAAATGTTAGAATTTGGAAAAATGATATGCTATTTTATTATAAGCCTTTCATACATGTTGATTTTTCCTAACAAAAAATATTGGCAGGTTGGTAATATTATTGTATTTTTAAATATTTATAATATAAATTATTAAATTTAGTATAAAAATTATTAAATAAAAAAATTAAATTAAATTATTAATTAAAAGATATTTTTAACATAATACTTTAATTTTTTTATAATAAATAATTTAAAATTTATAATTAAATAAATATATAATATTATAATAAATAATTAAATTTTAAAAATTTCTAAAATATGATTTTAGAATTAATTACAAGAATAACTTAAAATAATTAACTTTTCCATATAAAATAAATATGTACAATATTCCTCTTTTTATTGGTATATGAATTTTCCTAACAACACAATCAAATTTATCATATTTTAAAAAAACTAATTAGAAGTTTTAATCGTTCTTTAATTAATAAGTATAAATATTAATATGTTTTTATTATAAATCTTCAAATCATTCATGTTACGTTGTCCCAAAAATAAGTTAATTATTATTTTTGAGCCATTTCGTTAATAAATCAAATATCTAATAATCATCAGACTATGCACCTATGATTTATATATAGAGTATTAAATATTATGATTTTAGTAAAATTTAATTAAACCATATTATAGTTATATTTATAGAATTATAATTAAAAAAATATTAACAAAATTACTTTGGTATTAAATTTTACAAATATATAATTTATATTAATATCAATGTAATGATATAGAGAAAATAAAACAAATTTATATCATTACCATTCATTAATATTGTAGAGTTGCTCTAAAAAAACTAACCATAAAAATAAATGTTAGCTTAATGTTAGATATATTGTTGTCAATATAATGTATATGAAATTATTACATTACTATTAAGGTTAACTATGGTGTGTCGCTTAAAATGTTTATATTTCTCATATTTAATTTATTATGTGTAAGTATAAATAAATATAAATCTATTCATATACATATAAATGGGCCCAAGGCTTTATATATTTGTATAAACATATAAAAATATAAGTTTTGGTTTGTCCTAAAATAAAAGGCATTATAGTTTCCTTCTATTAAAATTCATTAAAATTTGATATTTTTTATAATAAAAATATAATTATGTTGATTTTGGAATTATAAATTTTAAAATTTTAATTTAAATGTTAATAATTATTAATTTGAATGATATGAATCTAAACTTTATAGAAATCTTAGTAGTAATTACAAATTAAAGTTTTAGATTTATTCCCAAAGTAATATTTTTTACTATTTTAATTAAATTGATTAATTGAAATAAATGTGCTCTAAATATGTGTCATATGAGAATGAGTTATCATTTTTGTGCATGTGGTATTGGTAAACTATAGTATTGGCTCATTATATTGTAAAGCATGTCCATGGTAAAATGGAAGTGAATCTCACTAATTAAAAAACTTGTTAAGTGTTTTTTAAAACCTATATATGTTTAACTCATATATTAATTGTTTTTATAACTAGCCCAACCATATAAATTAAATAGTTCAATCCATAATAAACATGAAAGTGTTTACTTGATAATACATTTCACATTTTAAATAAAAAAATTCATAAAATAACTAAATTATAATTTATTATTTATTATTATAAAAAAAATTCATATATAATTAATGCATAATACATTGAAAGAACATGGAACAGATTTTTACCCATGGAGATTTATTCTTATTTTACCATGGAATTTTAATCTCTAAATAGCTTTGTTACAATACTAATCGTAATACCATGGCTTATCATACCACATGCCAACATGAATTGGCTTCACAGACACTTGCTCATATGACATTTCTTTAATTAATTAATTTAATTAAAAGCAAAAGGGCAAAACTTATTGGAGATGATTTGTGTATATACTATAATATCTAGAATATTCCATGGACATAAAAATGCACCATGCACATAATAATATTCATAATTAATATAAAATTAGGAAGCTCTATTCCATCTATAATAATAATAATATTTTATGATTTTAATATGAGTATGTAAAATATATCAGAAGTAAATATTGATTTCCATTTATTTTTACCCAAATTATTAGTAGCATAACTTTACTAAACAATTTATATAAACTAAAGTTAGTTACAATTATTTATAAATTACTCTCACAATACTTTGTCACAATTATCCCTTATTGCATATGGATGATGATAAGTCACATTTGCAAATATACTCATGAGTATTTAGAAAAATATTTAAGTTATTTAAAAGTGAAAAGATAAATATTTAAGTTATTTAATAGTGAAAATTGAGATTATTCATCTAGTTAATCATGTAACCCATAAATACCAATGTTTTGAGGGTTAGTTTAGGAAAAGTGCTAAATTTGGTTTTAAGAAATGTAAGAAGAGTGTGATAGATAAATTAGATTAAGAATATTTAGAATTATGTAATTTAAAAAAAAAAATAGTAATTTATAGAAAATATTGAATGTGATATGATTAATTGTAAATGTTGAAAATAAAGGGAGAGTTTTGAAAAAAAAATTTATTTAATATTTATATATTTTAAATTTTTGAGTACATAAAATTTCTAAATTATTATCTTAAATAAGAAATCAATCATATTATAAAAAATAATATTTTTTTTAATACGATAACATTCTTATATGAAAAAGCAATAACCACACTTCTACCAATACCAAGGAGGTATATTTATACAAATACATGGTTGTGAATTTATACTTACTAATATCCAAGGAGGTAGTATTTATACAATAATACTATTGGTTGTGAATTTAATACTTACTAGTAAACTCATTCAAATAAGTGAACTATAAAAGAATTCAAATAAGTGAAATATAAAGGAATTCTTTTTATATATATTCAAAATGGTGTTATATCCAAGGAGGTAGCATTTATACAATGATACTATTGGTTTTGAACTTAATACTTACAAGTAAACTCATTCAAATAAGTGAACTATAAAAGAATTTTTTTATATATATGTTAAAAATGGTGTTTTATATATAAATGGGCATTTGCCAATTTTTTTTAGATTATTAATTCTTCTAATAAAATTTCATTACATTTAGTTACAGTGTTTTTATCATTGATAGTACTATTTAGATTTATGATCATAAATTTCTACTTCATGTAATGTAATGTAAGTCACTTTGAGAAGATTAAAATGACTTGCAACCTTTCTCGATGAATCTAATGTGGTTTGATAAACATTTATTTTAATATTAGTGATTTAGTTAAATTTATAGATTAATATGAAAACAAATAGATTTTTCTCTACACTAGCAAATTTCCATTTTAGAAATTACAAAAAAAGATATGGCATTAAGAAAAGTTTAATATGAAAAAAAATGATTTGTTTGACCTAAAATGTTTATTTCTTTAGTTAATGGGAAAATGATTTTCTAGTCAATATTTGGGTTCATTTAAGTTAATCAATATTTTGCTTCTAAAACTATTGATTATATGGGGAAATTTGAAGTAAAAAAATGAGACCTCAAAGCAAAAAATGTATTAACAAAATCAATTTTAAAAGAATCAACAAGATTTAATATGATGATGTCATCCCAAAGATAAATATTTTGGAGAGAATAAACGAAAATAAATACCCTCTAAAATCTTTTGAGCAAAACTACACCCATAACAAAAAATAAAAATATATGAAAAATGTGTTAATGATATTAATAGATTATTTCTATTTATAAAAAATTCATGTCATTATTATTAAATTATGTGATAAAGATTATATTAATTTTAATTAAAATAGTATATAATAAAAAACTTAGATATATAATTTGGGTGTCATTTAATATGGGCTACTTCTAACATTATCATAAACAAGGTAATGTAATAGTCCTTAAATATTTTTTTAGTTGTTCATAAATACATGGTTATTAGTATGTAGGAATATATAATATATAATATATAACAATTATTATTATAATTTCCACTCAAATTTAATTATGCCTGGATTTGCACATAATTTTTTTTAGATTAAATTATTTACATAAATTTTGAGTAAATTTGAATGGACTTACCTAAATATGCAATAATGCAACTAACACTTTTAATCTTGAATTTCATAGTGTTGTGTAATAACATTGAGTATATATAAGATTTGGTTTCTTAGTGAAAAATAATTTACACATCTTATTAATAAAAGAAATTTACCATTCTTGTGTCCAACATGATCATCTTCATTCCAAATTCATTATTCTTCCAAATCAAATTACATTAATATAAATAAATATAATAATTGTGTCATTAGATGTGATTTCAATATAATTAAAAATCTATATGTACAATAACTCGAAAATAAATTACATAAACATTGAGGGACTATATATATATAATCTACTATAATATATATATTTACCTTATATATATATATTTATATATATAGATATTATTATAGTGTATATATTCTTTGATATATATATATATAAGATCTATATATATATATATATATTATTAATATATATATATATATATATCAAGATAATTATTTTAACTCAAATTAAATTATAATATCAATATTTATTCATTTTTATACAAAAATTTATAGTAAAAATAAATAACTACTTCATATAATTAAAAAAAAAAAAAAACAACAAAAACAAACATAATTTTTCACAACAAATTAATATAATTAACATTCTAACTTATCATAAAATATAAATTAAATATAATATAACATAATATTTTATCACCAAACAATTAATAACATCTGACTTATAATTAAATAAATAAATAAATAAATTAAATAAATAATAAATTAAATAACTCGAAAAAGAATTGTCACCTTTGAAAAATGTCATTCTTTGTATTTGATATGAATATTTATATATTATTTATTAATTATATTTAAAAAATTAAATCAAATTTAAACATATTTATAAATATATAATATTTATTTATATATTATTAAATAACTTTTCTATGAATAAATTATATTTATTATATGTTGTATTATCAAATTATGTCATAAACCTACATAATATCATATTATCAATCTAAATCACACTTCAAGAAAATGCCACCAACCGCTGGGGCCATGCCATTCGCAACTTGCATATCATTCATTGTAAGGAAAAATATCCTTCATCTAAATAAGGAATATTTGAGATATGTCATTATCCTATTATGAAATATTGATGAAAAAGTATTATTGATGAAAATGTAGTGTAACTTATTCGGATATGTCATTATCTTCCTAAGAAATATTGATTAAATAACAGTGAGCCCAGACCATGAAAACAGAAAACAAACATATAACCTATTCTAATATGTGATTATCCTCCTGTGATTATCCTCCTAATAGGAGACCAAGGCTAGTGTTGAGGGAATGAAACTGTCTTTTCAGTTCATGTTCTCCCTTTCTAGCTATTGAGTAGAATGCACTTTAGCTAAGGAAATAATAAATCCATAAAACCTTCCTATTTCTTTCCCTTGATAATTTCTCTGACATTTTAGGTTTAGAATTGATTTTGCTAAAATATCGCAATTTTCTTTTAGATTTTATCTTCCATAGCTGTGAGATATATGTCAACTAGTGTGCTTTGTCGAAAATCTCTGTGAGATATATGTCAACTAAATGGCTTTTCGCATCCTACCAAGTTAACTTATAAAGATACTTGTATTGTGGTTGATATTATGAGGAGACCTTTGGAGCAATAATTTTGAATTGTGAATTTTGATTTGCATTTATATGCTTCAATATATATTGAAGTCGATTTGGAATTGGTGTTTTATAGAAATTAGCATACGAATATAACATTTTTTTTCAAATAATTTAAAAAATATTAAAACATATAAATTGAATTTAAAAAGTTATTAATAAGTTTAAAATATCTAGATAAATTAAAAAATATTAAATTAAATATATGCAGAGTTAAGATGGATCTAGGCTCGTGTGGTGTCCTATGTGGACAAAGAAAATATAACAAACACAGGATTGATTTCATCAATAATATGTAAAATCATCTAATATTAATATAATCATTTGAAATATAGTAAATATGTCTCACATTAACGTGGTCGTTTTAATGTGAAATTTTCTTAGTTACCATGGTTTGTTGAGATGATAAATATTGTGAATAACTTTAGTGATAAAAAATTTTAATGTAAAATGACAATTTAATAGTGTTGAATGCTAGAAAATGTGAATAATAAGAATATAGTAAATTGCAAATAGTCTTCATTGTCATTAATCTCAAACTATTTTCTTCTACTATTTTTGTTGTCATCCGTTTTACTTTGTGGTCTTTTCATATCTATTATATGAAAATGACATATTAAATCATAAACCATTTAAATCTTTAGCTCGAGATATTGTATTAAACATCATACCTTGTCTCTCTTTCTCTCCAATATTAATAGGTTGAATTACTATAACACAAAAATTATTATACATTGTATATAATTTTTTATTCTTACAGTGAAATCAATGAATTTAGTGCAAGAAATAAAATAGGATTACAAATAATCTACATTTAAATCAATGTATCTAGTGCAAGCAATCAAATATTATTAGAAATCAACATCTACATTAAAATCAATGCATCTAGTGCAAGCAATCAAATAGGATTATAAATTTCCATCTACACTGAAATCAATGCATTTAGTGAAAGAAATCAAGTAGGATTATAAATCATCTACATTGAAATCAATGCATGTAGTGCAAGCAATCAAATATATTAGAAATCAACATTTACACTAAAATCAATGCATCTAGTGAAAGCAATCAAATAGGATTAGAATCACCATGTAAACTCGAATCAATGCATATAGTGCTATAAATATTCTTCCCTCTCTCCCCCACCACACACACACACACACACACACACACACACACATGCACATCCCTCCATATCTCCTTCTTTGTCTCTCTATCTCAACCCCCCAAACACACACGCTCTCTCACTCCATATCTATCAATCTCTCTGTCCCTCCCTCTCTCTCTCCCTATCTCTCTCCTCTTCCCTCTCTTCACTTTCCATCTATATCTCTATCTCCCTTTGACTCTCTATATCACCCCCAAAACATACACTCTCTTTCTCTAATCTATCTATCTATCCCTCCCTCCCTGTCTCTCTCTTCCCCTTCTCTCCCTCTCCCCTACTTCTATATTTCTTCCCTCTTATTGTCCTCTCTCCCTCTCTCTCCATTTTTCTTATTACTCCCTCTCTCACTCTCCACCTTTCTCTCTCTATTTATTTATTCTTACCTCCCTCTCTCCCCGTCCAACTCCATCTCTCTTTCCCTCCCTCTCTCCACTCTCTCACGTCCTCTCTCTCTCTCTCTCTCTACCCTCCATTACTATATCCTTCCCTCTCTCCTCTCTCATTCTCTCCCCCATTCTCTCCATCTCTCCTTCTTTGTCTCTTTATATCACTCCCAAACATGCACACTCTCTCTCCATCTCTGATGCGGGAGCATTCAGCCCAAGAGAAATTATTGTAAGTAATAGTCATAGGGGGTCAAGCATTCTAGAATTATTTTCCTTTCCAAAGTAAATAAATGAGAAAATAGGAAATAGGGAGTGCTTTTAGGCGTAAAGCAATGAATGTGGATCATTATGGGATAAGGAGGCTTTTCTTGTTGTTAAAACAAGAAAATATGGAATAAAGCATCAATAGACTTTTGTATGCATTGCATGTAGAGTTAGAGCTTTTAGTTGAGTGATTTTAGGATTTTTAGATCATGCTAAGTTTTATAAATTAGGAATCCTCAAAGACATTGAAGATCAAAGAGTGTGAGAGGTTCTTGGTTGGGAGCCTTCGGGCAGTTTGTAAAGGGCCAATGAATTATAAATCAGGCCAAGGAAGGAGATTAGTCTGTAAGTGTTGTATGTATCAATGCAAAATTTAATTTTCTTAAGATCATGTCTCATTCCTAAGTTATGGGTTGTGCAATTAAATTTATTGGTAATTGACTGATTGTCCCAAAGGGTGCGTTAATTTTCTATCGTGAAACTGGGTAAATCGATCATGAATTTGGATCGATTTTTATAATGGTTGAAAAGGTTGAGAATGCCAACAGGTCTAACATGCGCATTTGATTGCATGCAATATATATTTACTGTGTATGAACAAAAGCTTGGAGTTAGTGGCGTATAGATTCTAAACTCAGTCAATTTCCTGCTAAAGAATTGTCAAACCATTAATGCACAGATGACCTCAGTTCTCCTGGTTTCCACATACATATATATAACTGTGTTTAATTTCTGGGCAGCGTATTCTCCAGCTATTGGCTTCAGGGTGAATTCTCCAGCGTTTGGCTCAGGGTCATGTGCATATATATATAAACCTGTAGGCGCAACTGATTGCAGGCAATAAAGTATGGCGCATTTGATTTGCATATATGTGCATTAGATATTTGGTGTGATAGTGGACGGAACAAGGGCGACCTCACTGCCTTCTCCAGGCGATTGAAATTGTGACCATTTATATGTCTCATCCACGTGGCGTGAACAGTTATATGCTTGAATTGTGGACATAGAAGGATCGTGGCTAACCTCATTTCGTTACTGTTGAAATAATACTCTGTGTGCGCATAGTGGCTGTGACATTCTTCCAAAAGACTACCGATTGGCGTACAGCGGGTTCCTTTCCCGTGAATACATGAGGCGGATATTGTGTTCATTGGAATGGAAAGCAGTTGAAATAGTATACGTTGGACCTGCGTAGAGTTTCCTTATATAGTTAAGAGAAACGCTTTCGATCAAATATAGAATAGCAGATGCGTTATATATGTAGAGCCATTAATTTGGGTTTGGTCGAATTCTGGATTCTGGATCAGAAGAAAGAGGAGCACGCAGTAATCATTATACACTCAGCTAAGGGAACGCTGATTCGAATGGAATTTCGAAGGGGATTGACGCTATTGAAAAAGCGCCATCTTACAATATAAAGCCCAAATTTAGGCAATCCAGCAAAGGAAGCGTTGAAAAATATTCAATTTGGTGCAAACTGGCAACATAGGGAATGGTAGACAGTATTGATGCAAAATCCGTGGAAAAACAATCGGTAAGTGATTGCATGTTGTTTTGGAGTTCAATGTATATTGGTTTCTTCATTGTATCTGTGCAGAGGAAGAATGTTGGGTGTGGAATATATGAAGCTACAGCATGGATTTAAATCCGAATTTGTAATTGCCATAGTGGATGACTGTTAGAAAGTATATGTGAATAAATTTGACTGAAATTTGTAGAAATTTTGAATAATTTAACACATATTCAACAGAGATTATCATGATCATGTACTATTGCGGAAAACATACACAATACATAAGCTCCTCTACGTTGATCATCAATATAGCAGCATCAATAACAATAAAAACATCAAGAGCATTCACACATTAACACAGTATGTATCCCGGGGAAAGCATCTCGCTAAAAACCCCAACTATCTGTATATTAATGATTGAGTCATGTAACATTACAAAGTACAATGCTTATCACAAGCAATCCATACCAGCTCCACCTGTTACACACATTACAGCTCAGATCTGATCTCCAAATCTCTTCCGCTGCTTGCCTGCCTCCTCTGCTCAATACCTGCAAGAGAATGATGATAATACCAAGGCAGCCACGTCTTTCCTTGGCTAAATCACGTATTTCCAAGCTACAATACGTGCAAACTCATTGGCATACTCAATCCCCTGATTTATGCAAGATCTGGTGCACAACTATAGTCACAACTGATAGCAATCTGATTCTCTAACACCTGTCCCTGCTGAACTGAACATGCACTGACATGCAACTGAGTAAACTGATGTATTCATTAGTTGTATTATGAGTTAATAACTTGTGAATTAATTAATAACTAATTCACCCAACTCATCTCTAGTCTATTCGCCAGTTAGACTAAATACAACCAGTTTAACAAAAGCTAAACTGAACACAACTCCATCAACGGCACCTCCAGTCCACTAAACTCAACTCACTTGAGTTCTAACTGAAGTCATGCATGCAAATATTCAACTAACCCATAAGAACCACGTATTTCCTTCATGCAATTGCATGTGCCACATCCGTAGCTCGAACTGAAGTACTCCAAGAGAATAAGACAAAGTTTATAGTCCAAATATTATTGTGAGATAATAATATTTGACTTTTCTATTTTTGACAGCCAGTCTAAAAATAGACTTGATCACTCACACTGTGATCACTCACACTTTCATCAAAAAATAGAAGTCCATCTATTTTTCCCAACTTGATCAATCATCCATAAACAGCAACCTGCAATCCATAGACATGATCCATATGTCTAAAAATAGACATAGTCTAAAAATAGACTTGCGCCAAAAATAGCCTGCGGGCCCACTTAGTGAAGGCGACTCTTTTCACTAAGCTCCCTCATCTTGTTGCAATCTCAACA
>APFE031586162.1:0-11956 GCA_000404065.3 Pinus taeda | reverse complement strand
CAAACTTTTTATTTACTTCATCATAGAGACGGTATGCTTTGGAGGTGTTTGAATACCCCAGGAAGATACATTTACGAATTCTAGCACCAAGTTTGTTTCTATGTACCTTTGGTATCAAGGCATAACAGGTGGAACCAAAGACTCTGAGATGCTTTACCGAAGGAACATGTCCATACCATGTTTCATATGGAGTCTTGTTTCTAATAGCATTAGATGGACATCTATTCTTTATATATGCAGCGCATAGAACAACATCAACCCAAAACATTATCTTTACATTTTTGAAGAAGAGCATGGATCGTACCATATTTAAGATTGTCCTATTCATTCATTCAGCTACACCATTCTATTGGGGATTATAAGGCACAGTTGTTTGATGTTTGATCCCATGTTGGCGAAGATAGTTTTCAAATTCATTTGATGTGTATTCTTTTCCATTATCAGTGCGTGAATAGACCCAATATGAGCTTGTCATCATTTTTAATCCATTTATGAAAATTCTTGAATGTTTGAAGCATCAGATTTGTTCTTCAATAAATAAACCCAACACATTTTGGTGTAGTCATCAATAAATGTCATGATATATTTATTTCCATTTGCAGAAGGAACAGGCATTGGACCACATAAATCGGAATGAATGAGTTCAAGTTTTCTATGTGCTCTTGAATGTGAATCATGAAAAAACTGTTTGTTATGCTTTCCTAGAATGCACACATCACATTGCTTAAGTTTCCTAGGAATTGTAGGCAAACCAGCAACACCATTTTTCTTCAACAAGCGGAGGCTGTCATAGTTCAAATGTCCAAATCTAGCATGCAATAATAAACTTGATGGAAGTGTACCTTCTTCATGATGAGAATTGTATGAGAAATGTTGTGCACGAGCAGAGGTCCCTTGCAACTTGAGAAGTCTTTCTTCTTCTATTCCCCTCATGACAAGTGAGTGGGCGGATGCTTTTCTTACCTCAAGCTTGCCATCAAACATACGAATGGAGTGACCTTGCTGGCGGATGTGGACCAAGGACAGCAAGTTTCTCTGGAGCTGTGGGAGATATAGAACATCATGCAAAAGAAAGTCTAGAAGACCAGGCAGTTTAAGCCTGATTGTGCCAAGCCCTGATGGCTTGATTTTTGATTGGTCTGCAAAGTATACTGCTCCATCAACATTGTCAGTGAATTCTTCAAAAAAATCTTTTCTATGAGTCATGTGGCAGGTTTCTCCTGAATCAAGCAACCAATCATTTTTCCAAGACGCAAGTGAAGCATTAAATAAATCTTCATTTACTCCAATATTACATTTTGCCACAACATAGTGAGCAGATTCAGGTGCTTTACCTTTGTCTGTATCATCAGTTTTACCTTTCTTTTGGTTTCTTTTCTGCTCAATTTTGTCCCATGGTAGCTTGCATGTAGAGGCATCATGTGATCCATTTCTTTTGCAGCGAATGTAGTGCAAATTTGTCTTTTCTCCTTGAGAATGTCTACCCCCCTGTCTCTGAAATATTTTCCTCTTGCTCTTCGACCACCTCTTCCTCTTGAAGAATCTTGAGCAGGATGCTTTTCTTTATGAGCAAGGCACACAGCCTCTTCAGAAGATTCAGGGGCTGTCTTCTTTCCAAAAACTTTCTCTCTTTCAACAAACTTTTTCACAAGAGAGTCAAAGGTGATATCTTTGAGATTTCCATTTTCTTGCAATGACTCAAGATAATTGGAGTAAGTAGGATACAGTGCCTTGAGAAAAGCGATAAGAGGAATATCCAATTCAACCTTAGCGGATTTGATATCATGCATTATAGACTTTACTTCAGATGCAAGAGCAAGAGGATCATTATTTTGTAGTTCAAGAGTGAAAAGTTTAATCATGAGTTGAACAACTTCAAGTGCAGAATGTGAGTCATAGAGTTCTTTCAGCTTTTGTAAGGCTTCAAAGGCAGTTGAATATGACGAAATATGGTGACTCACCTCTTCATTTACAAATGCTACGATTAATACATAAGCTTTGATGTTCTTGTTTTCTCAAATGACGAGCTCTTTGTCTGAGGTAGGCTGTACTGGTTCATCGTCTCTGTCTCTGACACGCACTCCTTTCCACAACTTATTGAAAATGAGGGTGTGTTTTATCATCCGGGACCATTCAGGATAGTTCTCCTTGCCAGTGAGAACTATTCCCACCATGGATATGATTGAATGCATACTGTAACAAAAAAAACTTCTACTACAAAACTTTTACTCTTAATGGAAAAAAAGATAGTACTGATGTGACTGGACAACAAACTCAAATTGACAGCAAATGTTAATACCCCAGAGTTACATATTAGCCGCACTATTCAAAATATATATGGGTTTCTTCTTCCTTTTTTTTTTGGACGAACACTAGATTTCATTTTTTACTTCAGGTATCAACAAGACATCCACAGGAAGAGCTACAAACATATGCAAATATTACAGTATTGCCCAGGTGTATGCCCTAGCAATATCGAAGTGTCTTGCAGGTGCAAATGTTTCAATTTAAGAGCCCTATGGTGAAAAGCCACAACCCCAATTTTAATTTCAAAATGAAGAGCGAAACCCAATTAAGATTATAAGCCAATGTTGAGATCTTCAAGAGGTTGCATGCACGTCATTAAGAACATATTCAATTTTAGAGAAAAATTCCATTTCTTCAAATATTGTCCGTCAAGCAAAGAGACTACGCCGCATCTCCACCAGTAATCGAGCCTCCATTGATGTGTCGCTGGTTCTATAGACACCACAGAGATAGTGAACACCTGCAATCAGATTCGAAACCCCCAACGAGTCCCTTATGTAAGAGAAATGGATAATGGTATTATAACCACGGGGAGGAATACAAGATGGAGATGGAGAGTTGCAGCCCAAGACGCAAATGATTTTGAAGGCGGAGACAAGGAGAAATACGGGATGGAGATGGTGTCAGGTCACAACGGACATCGAATATAATACAAAAGCGTTATTTCAACATATTAGATTGTGGACGAAGAGCTCCTCTGATACCCAACAACATTTGCTGCGCAATGTGAATACCAAGAAAGCCAACGAAACAAAATGCCTTTATGAATACGTGTGACGCCGTTTTGAAACAGAATCGCAGGCCCTTCAAAAAATGTTAACACACAGTGCTTCGCCCAGCTTACTACCGCCGAGGTATTCGCTAAAGGAATATCAAGACGACGCTTTGAATGGCAACGTTTAGGCTACCAACGTTTATGAACAGACAACGTTTTTGAATGGAGAGACAACGCTTTTGAATGGACAATGGTTTTGAATGGGGAGACATTGCTTTAAATGGACATCTCTTTTGAATGGAGAGCAGAGGAGCAAAGGAGCAGAATAGGGAGTTACAAAAGGCATAAAAGCTAAAAAAATGGAGTTGGCTCTGATACCATGTCAGGCCAAGTAGTAACTCCTCAAGGCAAAAATGGTTCGTGTTTATTCCTTTAGGTAGGTCTTAATTAAATACATGAGGGAGAGACTGTTCAGTTCATCTCCCAATGACTGTTCATATTATTTATTTATCTATTTACATTATATTCACCCAATCACGAGGATTAGGTGTCAACAAATCATGCAAATCATTTGACAGAAGAAATCAAAAAAGTGGTAGGTCTGTGACTGAGGAGAAATTGGTGGATTAGATGATGTCAAGCATGGACGTCAAAAAATGTTGGCATATCTTTGGGATTAGATGCTGATTTGGTAAACATCTATCCGTTACCCAACATGCAGTTGAAAATCTATTTCAAACATTTGTCTGATATGTGGTCTTCTCAATTCACTGCAAATATGATTTGGATCTTAAAAGTATTAAATTATTATCAGTTGATTGGAGGAGTGGATTTTGCTTTAAGTATATATACAGGAGCCCAAATGCTAGATCTAGAAGCCATTCCAATCAAAGCAGACCTAGAAAGATATCTTTTGTCTTTAAGGATTCCTGATATTTTTGAAGAACTAGAAGCATCCTTTTTACAAAGAAATGATGAAAATTATGCCCCTACTAATACTTTCCCTCAATATGAGATTTTTGAAAATTTTGCTGACTGGGAAATCAAGGGAGGATTTTGTAGAAAAAAGCCATCTATGAGAACATCCCAGTGTGTTCAACGAACTCTACAATACCTAAGGACTTTCTCATCTCCTTGGGATTATCAGAGTCTAAGATTTCGAGAACAAATTTCTCCAAATCCTTTTTCACAAGTTTTTTGTCATGAGATAACAGGAGAAATTAAGACCAGTAATAATAAAGAGAAAATTAAACAACTGGCTCTTTGGTTCAAAGATTTTGGGATGTTGAAATTAATAGAGAAAAGACAGGTATTGCAGCAACTAGATGAACTTCAAGGTGAACCAAATTTTTTACGTATTATGATTAACCAAACTGCGTTAATCATGATAAGTATTATTTCAGGGAACTGGAATAATAATGTAGTTCATCTTATAAGTTTATTGCTGTCAAACAAAATTTGTACTTCAATAATTTTTTAAATGGGATGGCAATCCAAAGCATTCATTAATGAAAATTGTAGATTATGGGTGCAACATGCAATAGAAATTTCTACTAATATGTTCCAGATCTTCAAATGGGAGCTTCTAGATGGTGTTGAGTTGGCACTTCAACCTTCTCCCTCGTTCTGTAAAATTTTTAAAGATTCCTTTCTGGATATTGATGTCAGTCCATTATCCTTTCTTAACAAGTGGGAAAAACAAGAAGTGATGTTTACTCCACAACAACAAGATCTCCACAAAATTAAAGTAAATCCGGACCAAGGACAGGGATCAAAAACATCTCAAAAAGAAAACGAAATAGTATCAACAGATGCCAAAGGAAAAAGTAAAGTTGAGGAATCTACTTTTCAGGCCTTTTAGGACAGCCATTCAGATGCACAAGATCTGCATGATTTTAGTTGGGACAAAGAATATGCAAAGTTGATGGAATATAATTATCTCATGAGTCTTGAGAAGAAAGCATTTGAACGACAATTTCCTCTGATGATGAGTTTGATGACTACGATTCTGACCAAAGTCCGAAAGGATACTAGTAAAATCTTTGTACAAAAGAATCCAGACTTAGCTAGCAATGTGATAATATGGTCACATGTTGTAGCTAATGCAATTATTGTACTATTAATAAAAGCCATTCCTGAAGAAAAGCCATTCCTTGCTATTAATAAGATGTTCAGAACATATGTATCGAATTTCTCCCTTATAGAAGAATTTCAATATGCAAACCATAGATATCTCAAAGGTGGAAAATGGCCACCAAAAACCAAGTTTTGTACTACTTCTCAATCCAAACAACCACCCACTCGAGCTGATTGTGCACCATTACTTGAACATAATTCCCAAAATCCTAATGATCTTGACCAGATCTATCAAATAGAAAACTATCTGACTACCTGGTGTGCACACCCTGAAGATGTCCTTGATGATTTGGGTCGGCAATCAGATTTGATAAATGCTAATCTTAGGCTACTCTATGAAGAACAACAGTCTGAAAAAGCTACCAAAGAAAAAAGATAAAGAAGAAAACAGAAGAAAAAAGCTCAAGAAATTCCAAAGTTCACTTTTGATATGAGCACTTTCGACTATTGGGATAAAGAAGAAGAGGATGAAGATACAGAAGGAGCATTTACTGCCACTAGTGCAAAAGAGTCAACTTCAAAACTTTCTGGTAAATTGACTAGTGTAAAAAAAGAGGCCTATAAAGTAGATAAACAATTCTCTTCAAAGAAAGAAATTATGACCTTAGACCAGGCAGCCTCTAAATTTCCTTCTTTTATCTTACCCTCTATAAACAACCAAAATAAAGCTCATGCCTTGAAAGAAGTCCCAAAATACCCGCGCATTGAAGAAGATTTATATGCTGCAAATACCAGTGGGTATATTCTTGATTTAGATAATTCATCCAATCCTGCAGAATCAATCAGGATATGGATTGGTTCTCTATATTAAATGCAGGTCACCACCAAATTAGATAATTTTTCTATCATGGTCCTTGCCGAAAAAAGAATGGCCGAAATTGTATATGATTGGTGGATAGGACCATCTGATGAAGAAAGAAGAGTTGTCATGGAAGCAGGACTGGCCACTCTAGAACTGTTATTGAAAACACAATTTGTACCCGAGCCAGTAGATGAGAAAAAACAGTTGCTCACAGACTTAAGCCAAATGGAACTGAAACATTTAAAGTATCTTGATCAATTTGGTAAAGATTTTATGGCAAAAGTCTTTAAAGCAAATCTTTCCAATGACATTGCTTAAAAAATTGCATTTTTGTCTAAGCTTCCAAGTAATTTGGGAGATCTAATCATGAAAGATCTCGATGTCTAGAACAAACGAATAGATCAAATCTATTGGATCGATCTTCTCTTTAGATGTACAGAAAAGGTTAAATATCTGTGCTGGCAAAAGAAAGCACATGATATTACACCTAGTTCAGAGGTTTGTAAAACAATATTGCCTTGGACACCTTTTAAGAAGAAGAAGAAGTCAAAGAGATATGGAAAATTCCGACCCAAAAGAGTCTCCAACCCCTGGAAAATTCCATGTCCATTATCACTTTATTATGATTTACTTGAATAGAACCCATTTCTTTCTTATGATTTGTTTCCATGGTGATCAAATGATTTTGCATGATGGGCTTCTGATTGAAGTGATTAATTTCCATGATTTTTAGCTCCTCATCATGCTTTTTTTCTATGGCTAACAATTTGGTGTGCATGGATCTCATTTCCTTGGCGTGTTCTATTATTAATCTATCTTGATTAAGTTCCATGGTTTTCATCAACTGTGCTTGACTGAATTGCATGTCTTTAATCATTTTAGTTAACTCCTTGATAAGATGCTTATCATTTTCTTTTTCATCATCAATATTAATTTGATCCTTTGTTCCTGCCTTTCCACTATCAAGGATTCTTCTTGCAACGACACAAGTGGATTCATCATGAAAACTCTCACAAGGTCTCCAATATTGCAAAGATTGATGCAGCGCATTCTCTTGAAACATTTCTATGATAGTTGGGCCCTTTACAGGATCACTTTCATCTTTCTTTACATTGTAATTGGCACAAGGTGAATCCCTTTGATCTTCATATCTATTTTTAAAAGCATTGACGATGGCTTGCAGAGAATCAAAAAGAATTGTTAGGAAAATCACAAAACCAATTCTTAGCATTACTTTCCAAGGAAAGGACAAAGAGTCGCATCTTGATGTCTTCATGATTATAACATACAAAGTTGTCACATAACCAAATCATACACAGTGTAAACTTTATGAAATGATCTCTAGCAGAAATTGCATTATTACCCTTAAAAGAAGGCAAATTATCAATGGCTGAATCTAGAATATCATGAGGACAACCTTGAATGTTAGTAAAACAACTGGGGGCAAACAAGCCATTCATGATGACTTGCTTAAGGGGAAAAGAAGCTGATGGATATCAGAGAGAGATTTTTGTTCAAGAAAGACAAGAAGTCTACAGGAAGCAAGTTTCTAGCAGAAATTTTTGCAAAAAATGAAAGAAGTGGAGTCGCCACTTGAACATGATTCTAACTCTAAATCCAAAAGGCAAAAAACAAAAGTTAGTCAAGAACCAGGAAGAGAAAAAAATCTACCCTTGTGTCAAGGAAAATCCCCAAAGAGAAAACCAATGGTGAGAGGAATATTTTATTTATTATCAGACAATTTATTATAGCAATTATTTAACAACAATTAAATCTACTTATCTCCCTTGAAATTTGTGCTCAAATTCCTTGGAGAACATGTTGTTGCTGCCTCAAATTTCGTGCCTAGCAGTCCTAGAAATTCATGCCCAACTCACAAAGGAATTTGTGTCACTACTATAATATCAGTCTCTCAAAATTTGTGCATCTGCCTTGAACTTTGTGGACTGACAGACTTTGAAATCTGCCTTCGATTTCAAAGCTCTGACACTTCGATTTGCATACCCCTAGCAGTGTTGTACACACCATTGAAAGCCTTGAAAATCACACCCTTTCTGTTGAAGAATCTAGGGCATTGATAATTAAAGTGACTCTTCTTAACATGATAACAAGTTGTGAAGTGTTTTTACAATTTACCTTAGCTTGATCTTCTTTTCATTATTAGTGTGTGTGTGTTAGCTTCATCAAAATGCTATTAAAACAAAAGAGACAAGAACACAAAGTATTTGGCTTTCTGCCACGGCCAAAACCTCTCCCTCTTGGAGAGGAAAACCCGCATGAAATTCTTCTTATAGAGATTCAATTGTCGAATACCAAGACCATGACCCTTGACACTTTTTGCTACTCCAAGACCAAGACATCAATCTTCTTTTCTGTCACTTCTGTGATCATCATGATTGCTGCAGCATTGAAGCCATCACTGTTGCATCACTGAGATCTTCACTGTTGCTTCTTCACCATGTCAATGAGGTTTATTGAGATCTTCACTGTGATCCATTATTCCATGCTTTCATTGATGCATCAAGACCTACCTTATGACAATCACCATGATGATTGTTTCATCATACCTCCATTACTGTTGCAATATCATTGCTAAACCATGACTGCTCCTTGAGATTATCACTGAGATAATCTCTGCACCTTCTTTGAGATCATGAAGATCATGACTGCACTTCACTGTAGGTTGAGATCACTGTGAAATCATGGTCCTTGTCACTTATCCTTGCCGAGATTGACCCTCCTTGACTTGGTGATCACTGCTTCTTCCATTACGCTGAGACTGTAATAATCATGTTATCACTGCTTATGATCCTTGTCATTGTGACTGCATCTGAGATACACATTCATATTGAGATCACTAGGAGACACATCCAAATATTGTGTTATCCATTGAGACTGTATGTCTCCTTTCCCAGGTATGCCGAGAATCACTGTTATCACCGAAACTCATTTCATCAACATGGTTATGCCGAGACAGTAATTGAGATAGTATATTTATGTCGAGATTGTATTTCTTCTTCCACAAGTATGTTGAGTACATATAGATAGTTCCACCGAGTTTGTGACACTGAGATCATTGCCTTTCATCTAGACTACAGAGAGGACTTCACTGTCATTAAGACTGCAGCTTATTGTCCATCCGAATCCTTGTCTGCCTGCGATGACATCTTGTCTGAGATCATGCTAATCTAGGTGCAGGGATATGTCCGAGGTTGCTTATGCATGTACTCATACAAAGTATTAGAGCTGTAAAGCATCCGAGGCTTGTTCCACACCTTCCTGCTCCATATACCCATCGAAATCTTAGAGGAGAATTGCGAGATCTTTTTTATGGCATTTGCGGATACCCTAGACGGGTATTTATAGTTGTTTGTGCTCCTATTTTGAGCCGACGTGAACTTGTGAACCGACATGTCTTTCATTTGAGCCAACATGTCAGTTAAACATATTTAATTCAATATTTGAAGTTAACAATGATGATCTCTGATTTGTTTTGCTTGTAGGCTTCTTGTGTTTGTTAATGGAGGATTGATCTTGGTCTTGGAGGGCTGCTACACACTTATATACATTTCCATAGGCTCATGAAGAGCTTCTTTACATATGACATGACCCTTTGACATATAAATAAAATCCTAAAGACACCAAGAAAAAGTCTTTGAGCTAATGACACTTCTTGCTCATGAAACCCATGTATCAAGATATACAAAAATAATTTATTCTCTTTATTACATCATTTACAAAGATCATGTCAGTATGAAGACCGAACCTAGTTACACTTTCTTCAGCACTTTCTGCTTATAATTTAAAGCTGACTTTCTCAAAATTTGTGCAACATTGAATGCAACCCAAACCCTTGAATTTTGTGCCAGAACTGACAACAATAAATGCTTATCAGTTCCCTCAATTTTATTAGAATATGCAACTACGGTCAAATTCCACTTTGGACAACTCATTTTATGGAGATAATGATTGGATTGAATTCCTCTTTTCGAAAGGACCAAAATCGACCCAAATATTATTCAAATCGGATAAGGGAAAGTGTACTTACGAAGAAAAGCCCACATGTGCATATTTGATAAGGTCGGCCCTAAAGCAAATTGGACACCCTTGGAAGGCTATAAATAAAAGTGACCTCAACCTCATTTGGACATCATTATGAGACATTCTTCTATTCTCTTTCTTGGTTTTTGGCACGCACAGGTCTGAGGCACGTCCGCGGAGGAATGGGTTTGCTCGAAGACGAAATTGCAGGGTTCGAAGATTGCATCTTTGTTTTAAGGTTTTGGGCCTCAGTCGCAGGCATGACACAGGAAGAACTCGACCACAGTGGCACACTAACCGGCTCATCCGTGTGACTGAAGCTTTTCAGTCGCATGCTCAACGCCTCCTCCATGCGACCGACATCTAGGGTTTCTTAGTCTCAATTGCAGATTGCAGTCGCTGGCTTATAGGCTCCAGGGAGCAACTGGAACCTTCACAGTTGCACGCATGACTCCATGCGACCGAGACCTAAATGATGAAATTTCAGTTGTTCGAAGATTTTGTTGAGTGATTGCAAACAGGGACAATTCATTACAGGTTTCAAAATTAGAATTTTGTGTATAAGCATTGTTGGGTTCATTTCATGGATATTGTGTAGTTGTTTTTGCCGGATACTTGTATGGATGAAGATATGGATCATTGTACTCTCTTTTGCTGAATCATTTGATGACAGTCTAATAAAAAGAAGAATTTGAAAAGGGTTTTCCCCATAGTGGGTTTTGCCCTGGTCTTTGACCAATCCTGGTGTCTCTATGTGTGAATGTTTTTCTTCTATTGTTCCTTTATGTTCTGCTGCATTGATGATGATGATATTGTTCTTTCTGTATAGTTGCATATGTTGTTGAATAATAATGTAAATATGAATGGGGTGAACTTAATGTGTTAATGAAGAAATGCAGTTATCAAAGCAAAGAACAATATAGCCCTAAGAACAAATTTCAACGCTCAACATGCTGCAAAAAATGCACTGAAATGCCTTGAAGTTGAAACTCGTGCTAACCCAACTACAATTTGTGGTGGAGAAAAGTTTTGATTTATGTTTCTTTTCAGCCTAGGAATCCATGCCCTTTTTGTTGGAAATGTAACTAGTTTTGGTCTTCATAATTGTTATTGTACTCATCAATATATATCTTATGTAACCAACAAAAGAAGAAAAAAAAAAGTTATTATTTTAAAAACATGGGTTTCATTCTTCTTATTGATCGTCTTCTAGGTAAAAGCATGTTCTTCGTGCTTCTAGGGTTTGTTAGGTCATAGGATTTATTGTCACGAGTCAAGAGAGTCAACGTCATGATTATAAGACCCTTGCGGGCAAGATGTACTTTGTAAAAGAATTTATTTTCGAGCCTAGAAAGTCCTAGAAGCCTCTTAGTACAAGTCAGCCCTGACAGAGACAAGTCGGCCTAGAGAGGGGTTATTCGACCTCTTAAAAAGGCTATATACATATTTGAGCTCATTTGGGATATCACATCATCAAGTTCGATCTGCAATAGAAGAAGAAAGAAGAGTGAAGGACAAGGATCCAAGAAGAGAACCCTAGTGAGGGAAAGAAGATGAGTTTTTGGGCATTTTCTCTCACACGTGCGAGTTTCTGGAGCAACTACAAGGGCCAAAATTTCTGAACTAACTGCAGGTCTGAAATTCTATTGCAGGGAGGGCGAGATTGTGAGTTTGGTGCAATTATGGAAGAATTTGTCTCTGGTAGACTTTGTTTGACTTTGACCTAATTGGAAGGTCTCCTTGGAGGGCTGACTTGGTACTTCGAGGAAGGACTTGGTATAGGGTTTGGGTCTTGGTTGTCTCATTTGAAGCAGATTCTATAAGAAGAGAACATATTTTTCTTGGTTTTTTCCCTTGGAGGGGTTTTTCCCTAGCTTGGAGCCTAATTTTTGTGTCCATCGCCTTTAAATATTGTTCTTGATATTTGTTTGATGAAAATATCTAATAAAGAAAAC
>APFE031586137.1:15565-42669 GCA_000404065.3 Pinus taeda | reverse complement strand
TCCCATCCCTTAGATCCGCCAAATTCCTCATTTTTGCACAAACCCTAGTTTTTAGCTACAACCTGGCAATTTTCTAGGTTTGGCCTGTGATTTGCCCTTTTGGATCCCTTCCCCTCACTCAATCTCTGAGATTCTACTTTCCCCTGCTTCCTAACATCCCTCCCCACTCCCAAAAATTTCCCCAAGAATTTAGAAGCCCCCTATCCCCTTCATCTCGCTCCATTTCGACAAAATTCCTTGTTTCACACATCGGGACAAGTCACATTCAAATGATGTTTCAGAGCCATAAAAGATGAATTTTGGGAAAATGAGAGAGGTTTTTTTCCAAAACATGCAAAATAAGAAAAAACTCCTTCACTTTTTACACAGGTGTCATGGTTTGAGAGAAATGTCAAGAATATCGTTGCCTCAGGAGAATCAAAGACACCTCTGAAGTGACCTTGGAAAAATCAAGTTTTCTCCTAGATTGGTTGGCCAAATGATTTTCTTGATCGCTAAAATGATAACTATACACCAATATCTTTCTAATGAGCTATCATGAGATCAATTTTGGGTTGAGGAAGGCATTCAAAAGTTGACTGCAACAGCACTCTTCTTTCAGGCAGCCTCATTTGGCACTTTTTGACCAATCTTGGGAGATTTGATTTTTGAGGGGGCAAAACAACTCCAAATGCAGAAAATCCACTTGGGATGGAAAGTAGACAGACCCATATTTCCAATGAGCCATCTTTCACCTGATTTGAATCAGTTTAACCCACTCAAAAGTTGCAGCAAAGGGGCGCGACCTAAACTACAGCGGGCGCGACCGTGTGCGCCAGCTTTGCGAGAATTGCAGAAAGTGACCTTGGGAGAAATGGTTTTTGAGGGGGAAAAACAACTCCAAATGAAGAAATTCAACTTGGGATGGAAATTAGACAGACCAATCTTTCCAATGAGCCATCTTGCACCTGATTTGGACCAGTCGAACCCACTCAAAAGTTGCATCAAAGGGGCGCGACCTAAACTATAGGGGGTGCGACCGTGTGCGCCAGCTTTGCCAGAATTGACCTTTTTTGTCAAAAAACACTGTTTTGACTATGGTTGACCATTTTTACTTGTATATGATGGATAAATGTAATATTTTCATGACACTTTGATAGATTTTATCTCTCTTTACCCTTCTAGAAGCTTCCTTGATGTAAAAAGTGAATAATTAATGCATGAATCAGTTACCTAAGTAATAGAGGCAAGTTGTTGAGCTGCCTATTATCTAGTGCTTAGTTTAGAATTTGTTCAAACTTCTCCTAGAAGGATGATCTCGACCCCTAGAGGCAAGGGAAGAGGTTAGCTTGCCTATATTATGTGTTTTCTTAGTCATTTTGAGAGGTTGGAAGGTTGGACTCTTGTGGGAGAAAGCTTTATTGTATATTGTACATCTATCTCTGCAATTTAAAGAAAGGAAGGCCAGGGTTTTGCAGACATCATTGTGGATTCTTGTGGATTGTTGTGTTGATGGTGTGTTCTCTACATGTTCTTGTAATTCTGTTTATGTATTCCACATCTCTCTTTGCTTCTATTTGGACAGATGAAGTGGTAAAGTTTGAATTCATGCTTTGACATGCTCAGCTTTTTAGTTTGTTCAAAATTTATGTTTTCTACTGTCTAGAGAGGATTCAAATGGTTGTTTGCCCTCTTTAGCTCCTTCTCTATCATCCCTGATTATCCATCTTAGATTAAGGCATCAGCGCTCACTCCTACCTTGCCCCAAAGATCCCCCTGCAAAAACTGTGCTCAATCCCCGCACCCTGAATTGCACTCCCTCCAATTGCCACCAAAAACCCAAAAATCTTTAAGTCAACCCCCCTTATAAATTTACTAGCCTAATATCTTTGATCCTAATTGGTCAGCTTATCATATTGAAAGATCTACCGAATCTGACCCGAGAGAGCCTTCTCATACCTCGTAGGGCTAGCTACGAGGTGAAATGGTTTGATGTAGCCTTGAGAGTTTGTCTATCTCAACCTAGGTGAATTTCAAGCGCTAACAGGAGGGACTGTTATTGTAACTGTGGGGGGAGAAATGGTACCTGTTGGAGCTGTTTCAGGTGGCTGGGAGGTCGACTCTCCCTGCTTCTCTTTAATTTCTTTCTCCAATGCATGCTCTGTTTCTGCTAATCTCTCATTCATCCTTATTAGTAAACTTACCATGTCCTCCTCTTCTTTCTTCTATGCAACTTCTGAAGTTTGTGGATGCATTGTAATTGGAAACTTTAATTGCTTTTTGAGGGCTGCAATGTCCTCCTCCTTCTTCTTTATTAGTGCTTTGATGCCCTTTGCATCCTTAGGATTATGCCCGAGCTCGATGATAATTTCTTCTAAGGACTTAATCTTGTTGTCCTTAGCTAAGGAGGAAGCCTTTTCCAATTCTAATTGGGCAGAGGTATTGTGTAATGAATTTTTCAGTTTGTGAGCGAGCAATGCCTTGTCTGCCAAGGTGGAGTACACCATCTCCCTAGTTTTCTTATGTAATTCAATCTGGTCAATTGGGTGGATATCTTTAGAGAAAACTTCCAGATTGGTTCTAATATAATCAACAACTGACATTGGTTGCTGTGTCTTGGGCTTGAAATGACTGAGGATCATTTTCTTTTCCTAAATATCATAAGCAACCATTAGCCTTTGTTGATTGGTGGGTGCTGTCCTCATTAGATGATTATAAAGTTGCATCCTTACTAGATCATTTTTTGCTTTTATTTCAGTGAAATTTTTCTTGATATCTGAGCTTTGCTTGCTTTGAGGCCTGGTGGATGAAACTTCCACGCTATGTTGCCTCTCTATCTCTTGCTGGAATGAGCTAGTTGATGTGTGAGGTAATGGAGAAGTTTGCTACTCAGTTCTTTGCTCATCTCTCATGCTGCTTGTGGTATCTTCCAGAAATTCCTCCTCAGAATAGGGATTCAACCTCTGCCTCTTATCTCCTAGTTGTTTTGCTGGTACACTGGCAGGGGTATCCTCTTCCCTATCTCTCCTTCTGCTCTTTTCCTCATTTTGAGGAGTCTATAGTACAGGGGCTTCTGGTGCCTTGGTTTGAGCTGGGGGAACTTGCCCTTGACCCTATTCTTTTGATGTGGTAGGCTGATATACCATTGTTTGTTGTTATGTATCCATCACTTCCTTGCCCTTTGCTACTGTTGAACTGGCCTTTTGTGATGTTTGCTGTGAGCTCTCAGCAAAAGATGTATCACCTCCAATGTGCTGGGGCAGCTTGAAGGGTACTTGTCCAAAAGAGTCTAGGTCAAGCATTTTTTCAAGCTCTTTCATTTCCTTTTCCAATTTATCTTCTTCACTTATCTCTTCAACTAATGTGCCCTCTAGCCACGCTTGTTGATTAGAATATTGTTGGATTTCATGGATTTTACAATGAACATATGCTGGTAGCTTATTTTTCACTTTCCAATAACTTATAAAATGATTGGGGTCATATGGTGCCCAATAGAAACTCTGTTTTACCTTGAGTCTATGCCCTAAAATATCATCAGCCTCTTGCCAGGCTTCCCTTTTATTGAAGGTGAAAGGGCCCAGTTGATTTCTTATTTTGAGTTGTGCCTTTTTCTTGGCCTCATAGAAATGGATTACATCTGCTTGGATAAATTGTATGAAGTATTCCAGTGCAAAAAATCACATGGGCACATATTTCAGAAATTTGTAGGGGCACAACGTGCAGCCATATATTCAGATCACAGTGTGATTCTGGTAAAAGTACCAGTCACCTATGCTATAGCTCTTGGAGAGCAGTAGAATTCTCTGCATTTCACCAGAAAGTCTATCTGGAGGACTTGTAATCAGTAAAGAGGTGGCTGGATATATGAATAGATCAATGAATTCACAATAAGTATAAGGAGAGTAGTAAACATGGCAGAAGATTGGGGTCCAAAAGATTACATACCTTGTCTCTCCTTTGAAATCTAATTTTCTGAGGGGAACTTGAAAACTATCTCGCCGATAGTAGAGCAACAAATGATATATGTATGATGTGTATTTAAACACTCTTTCTCTATCCATGCTCATGAATTTCTCATGGATCATATCATCTATGAAGGTGGCATAATCATACTTGACAACGGGGGGCTGTCCTGGAGTAAAGATGGATAAGAGGACCAATGTGGTTTCATCTACATACTCACTAGTTTTGAATCCCAGGATGTAGGCTATCATGTCAATAATAAATTTTCCTGCTTCACTAAACCATGTGTCCAGATATGGAGGAGGTTCCTGAGGTTGACAATTTGGATTCATAAATGATTGGCCTATTCTGGTTATTTCTAAACTTGGCAATTTGGCACCTTGTCCAAGCAAAAGTCCCAAGGAAAGAGGAGTCAATGGTCCAATTGGCTTAAAATACAGCATCTCATTTATAGATTTAGGGGTGATATAAAATAGAACTGTTCCAGAAGGAGACATCACTGCCCTTTGAGTGGGCTCATAATTGGCATGGCATTGGTGAATGAGGTCAGTAAAAACATTGACACAAGGGAGGTAGTACATGGGCATATTGGATTCCCAAATTTCAAAGATGTCAGCTTTGTTTTTGTAGCTGTTCCTGATCTCACAGAAGGTCTGGAGATAAGATTTGTTACCCATTATGTCATTAATCTGGAAATCCTTGTCAGTTAGGGGTAACCATTCAAGTTCTTTTTGTGGAGCATGGAGAGGGGCCACATTGAGGGCCAGTGGAGCAGGGGCTTCCATATTATAATTTTTTTTTGTGTTTTTATTTGGAATGTGGATCTTTACAGCAACTGTGGGCAAAATAGCGGCCCTGGGGCTTTTTTAAGAGGATTTGCAGACTGGAGTGTGTTGTTTTGACTTGTTGGGAAAAATTTGTAGCAGAAAATGAAGCTTGGAGGGTTTTTTCAGCAAGGAATGGATAGATATAGTTTCAGGGCCTTTCCTTTGGAAATCATAGACTAGAGTGACCTTGAGCTTAGCTTAATGGGAGAAATTTGCAGAGGGAGAGGGAGTTGTTAGGTTTTTTAGTAAAAATTGGGCAAAATAGTAGTTTCAGTGGGCAATTTTGCAGAGGGAAGTCAAAGCAAGGGGCTTGGGAGCAAGACTCAAGTGAATACTTGTTTTTATCGGCTTACTGGGAAAATTGTATAGACAGGTACACAATGTGTAGGTTTTTCGATGAAAAAATGGTCAAGAGAGTGGTCCTAGTGTATTTATTTGCAGGCAGTAGGGTGAATTTTAACAAGATTCTGGGTTGCCGGGACAATTCTACAGAGAAAAATCAAAATTCAGAGGGTTTTTTAGTAGGATTATGATAAATACTTGTTCTAACAGTGCACTGGAGTTACTTTCCAGTTGGGTGATGACTTGCAGAGTGGGACGCCGGGCTATGGTGGTCAAGGTGACAGACGGAGGTTTGGTGGCGATTTCGTCGTAGTATGCATGCACAGGTTCCGAAAAATAATTCAATAATAATGGATGAAAACAATCACTTTCACAAGCTTTTTTGACAAAATTTGGCTTTATGGGATTTTTGGCACTTTTTTGTGATGATGTCATCATGACGTAGATTTTTTGTCGTGTAGCGGGGTACGGAAGGTGATGTGGCGGATGACCTAGTGCTGAGGTGGCAACAGTGACGTGGAGCTGACGTGGATGTGATGTCACAGGATGACATTAGTGGTGGGAAGTGAGGGCGATATGTGGTATTATCGCACCACTTTTTGGGTAGCGGCGGTATTGAGCGGGAGGGGTCGCGATACAGCCAGGTGGGCGATGCATGTCCCCTGTACAACAGCGAAACCGCCATTTTCCCGAAACATAAACTTCGGGCATTGGGGGCATCGCGATACAGTTGCGCACCATCAGATCTGAGAGCCTGGATCCAACGATCGATGGTGAATGGGAAACAACGGGGGTCGCGGCACGGGGACAAACCATAATATCTCAGCACTTTATAATGTTTTTGCAGGGTTTTTCAATGTATTTTAACTTTCGACTTTGGCGGATTGGTTATTCATATAACCGAAAGTTAAATGAAACCCAATATTTACATGCGCGCAAGTGGTTATTATAAGTTTCCAGGTGAACCTATAATTCCCAAAGAACTATAATATATGGCTATATTTCCGAGGGTCGGGATATTAGTTTTTTAGGGATTTTTTTATGTATTTTATCTAATAGGGGGAAGGAAAATGTTATATAGGAGCTATATAATAGAGTTAGGAGGTTAATATGAATATGTGGGATGGATATGTATGAATAAATGCTAAGCTTATAGAGTGAAAAACTTAGGCATGAGGGAATGAAGGGATACCAAGTTATGAAGTTTGGGAAACTTGGCAAAATGGAATAAAAACATTTTACACAAGAAATGTGGCTTTTTTGCCTAGGTGAAAACATAGTTTCACTTAGTTGTTTCCATGAAATGAAGTGGACTAAGGGCAGTGAGCAGATCTCATTGTCCTTGGGGGTGATGTTAGTAAGTGTTCTTGGAAAAATGAGGAGGGAAATTAGTCATGCCCCATTGGTTTTGTAAACATTCAAATCTATTAGGATTAGATTATGCATATAAAATTCAGCTAGTTTTTGCCCCTCCTCCATACTTACCTTTTTGCAAAACTCAATGAATTTCCCATAGTACTGGAAAGGAAAATAATCATACGATGCTAGTGTCTTAATTTTAAATTATAGACACTTCTCCTAGAGCAAAAGAGATATGATTTGGATGGTTGTGTACATTGTATGGCCTCCATAGAGAGAATTTCCATAATGGCAAGTTGTGTTTCCTTCTCTTGCAGTTGTTATTTCAATCTTGTATTTTCTTCCTGTAGCTACTCCCTCATGGTTGAATCCCTTAGTTTAGGTAACTTAAATCCTTTCCCATTTCATTGATATGTTCCTCCATTAGGCCCACAAATTCTACATTTTTGGATTTGGAAATTTGCATCCATATATGTGTCCATCCTCTTTCCTTTTCTAATTTAAAGAAGAGTGGGATGACAAACTTCTAGATCCTACCTCCTTCAAAAAACATGTAGTAGGATTCTAATTTGGGCTATGGATAAATCTCTTAAAGCTCTTGGAGGCCTTTTTAATCTATTGATGAGGTTGTTGTTCCTTTCTGTAGCTCCTTTTCTGCTCTTGTAGCATACCCTATTTCTCTTGTAGTAGCCCATGTTTCTCCTATAGCTATTATTTTTCTTCTTTCTCAAGGGTAGTTTGTCTCATGGGTTTCTTGAAGGTCACTATTTTGGTGGTGGGCCTTCCTTGATATGTCACAAATGGTTTGGTTTTTCCCTTAGGAGAGGTAATCTCCTCAGTTTTTCCTTCACTAGGCCCCACTTCTCCCTTTTTACTAGGTGACTCCTCAATAGAAATAGGGACCTATGAAGGAGGTTTTGGTTTACCTTGCCTGATCCTAGTGCTCTTCCTTGTTTTGAAATATACGGGACCTTTCCTTGGTTCTCTCCTTTTAGACTTGACAAGTGTGCTCAATATGGCCAATCTGGCAGCCACTTCTTTCTTTGTATTCCCTAGAGAAAGACTTGTTTTATGTCCTTGGTTCTCTTTTCCTTGTGGTTTAGACATATTCTCGAGGATTTATTTTTCTAATACTTGTTTCTCTTCTTCTTCTTCCTTAAGCTCTGATTCTTTTTCCTCTATTCCTACTGCTTCTTCTTCCTTTATTCCTACAACTTCTTCTTCCTTTATTCTGACTACCTCTTCTTCCTCTATTTTTCCTCCCCTACCTCCAGTGCTAGAGGTTGATGTTTCTCCAAGTGTGATGGCTTGGGTCTCAATGAATACCTCACTATCCATGTCCAAAAAATTAATCCAAAGGATAGGGTTCCTTAAGTGGCTCAAAGGATCCATCATAATTAAATTGATGAGGCCATGGTGGGCTATGTGTTTATGCTTCCATTCCCTCACCTTCTAGCTCATTTCAATGATTGAGTGGAGGAGGAGATGGCGAACATTAAGTCTTGGAGGGAGAGGAAAATCTAATTTGAATCTTAACTAATGAAGTAATCCAAAATGATAGGCATATACCATTCTCAATCTCCCTTCACAAGATATATGTTTGAGGATGTGATAATCCACCTCATCCCATGGGTAATGTAGGCTTTTGCTTCTTACTCCATTATTATCCTCTATTGGATTCTCTCACTGAATGAACAATTTCTTCCTAGATTTAACACTTACTTCCTTATCCTCATTTCTCCATAAAATCCCTAAGGGTTAGGTGGTCACTCTACTTATGGTTTCAGGGCTTAAGGAGATGGCCAATCCTTTAACAATAGTAGTGGAACTATCTCCCCCTTGAGGATGTATTGCCATGTAAAATTAATGAGTGATATCATCATCATACCCTTTTAATAGTTCAAAGAACCCCAACCATTGATTCCTTCCAAAAATGTTCACTACAAGAGGATGTTGGTGAATTCTCTTAGTGTTTGTGGGTTCTCCTCTATTAAATCCTCCCCCCATTTCTTCTACTACCCCTTATGGGTATTACTTACGTGTGGAATTCAATTTTATTCAGAGCAATCTCAATGGTATAACAATATTAAACCTCATTCTTATTAGAGAGAGAGAAGGATGTTATAATTTATATAGAAAAAAATTATTTTTCTCTGTCCCTATCTTTCCTTTACACACAATAATTTCCAAATTACCTACTGCTCAATTGTATATTACAGGTTACTAACCTGAGGAAAAATTTCATATGTAACTATATGGAAATCAAGGAGGGAGGAAACCACTTCTTTTACAAATATCTTTTCATGTGCATGAGGGTTGAAGATAATTTAGGGTCATTATGGATTTCCTTCACCCATAAATTACTTCTTGTAGCTCCTTCTCAGCCCTCTTGTAGAAGTTCAGCTCAATGGCACCCTCAGAAATCTCATAGCAATAGCTCGACCTTCCTCTAAGTTCTTTCTTGAATTAAGTGATGGTGAAAATGGAGTCCAGCCTAGTGCATATTATTCCATTTGTGGTAAAGGTCTGAGTGCTTTGGTGACATGGCACATAAACAAGTTTCTACTTTTGAACCATTTCCCCCACTCCTTTAAATCACTAACTACCTAAAGGTGGCGAAGTTCACTAGCCACCTTCAGCCTGTTAAACCTCCTTTCTCGACCATTAACATATTTTAGGAGTTTATGCATAGGAAAGAGGTGAGTGTTGTCAAACCTAAGCCTACCTGTGGATCAAATTTCTAGAGATGGTTACATGCTAGAGATGGGCCTCATAACATCATGATCATGGGAGATTTTTATTTCCTTGGCTTATTTATGTTCAGGCCTTCATAGCTTAATGATCTTCTGAATTATAACCTTGTTGTGTGTGCAAGTGCCTTAAATATGTCCAAGTTCTTTTTGGTGGAGTAGATCACCTACTTCCTAAGGATGATGTGCCTCCTCTCTATTGTATAAATGGATCCATGATTCTCTATGTGGGCGAAAATAATTTTAGGGAGTTCTATTGTGACTTTACAAGATGCCACAGGAGGATTCTCCTTCATGTAGCAGTCATTTAATCCTCCCCTAAAGTCTTTTATTTTCCATTCCAAGTTGATGGAAAGTGATGAAAGACATGATAGTGGGATTAGGATCATGAGGAGGTGGTGTAGGTGATAGAAGAATAGAAAACAAGGATTTTCTACTTTTTTTAGATGCATGACAAAGTGAAATTTTTGAGCAACTTTTTGGCTAGATGGAGTAGATGGGTGATGGGGTTAGCATTGATGGACCCCTATTAGAATTACTAGAGATAGAAATGCCTTCTGGTTTCTTTTTCCCACTAGATCCTTCTCCTATAGCCTTACATGCTCCTCTTGTAGCATTACAGGGCATCCTATAACATTACAGATTCCTCCTATACCATCACAGTGAGGAGGAAAAATTGGATTCTTTTGTTGATTGGATGATGGAGAGGTCGGTATGTGAGTGGAGAGTGTGGAAATGAAATGTATGGGAGGAAGAATGGAGGAATAGACTTGTATTTTATGCTTAATAACCATGATTTTGTCATTTTTTAGAGTCCTCCCAAAAGAAAATGTTAGCAAAATGGTGTAAGAACTCCTTCCTTGTATTTTGTTGAGAATAATACTGAGAGGACGGGGGGGGGGGGGGCGGTGAATCAGTATTATCAAATCTTTTCAATAAACACTTGCAAGTCTGACTAATGAAACTTGTATATACCTTCCATATTTTAATGTAATTTATTCTTTAGATGTTAACCATTAATCTGTATGTTAGAACCATATAATAATAAACAGGAACAAGAAACATAGATAATCACACCAAAGAAAACCATATATAAGGTGGAAACCCAATGTGGGTGAAAACCACCTGCTGCAATATGTCTCTATCTTCTTTCAATTAGAAACTTCTTTTTACAATGATTTTGTACTGGTGCAGTCCTTTGCCAGTATGCAGGCTGCAACTTGTAGAGAGCTACAACCCTCTCTCATTTTCCAACTTCTCCTGGAAGGGAGCTACAACCCCCTTAGCTCTTGTACTAGCTAAGATACTCGTATGTAGGTGCTGACCTACAGAACGCTACTACCTTCTCTTTCTTCCAAGGACCACGTTTCATAAATTTTCAAACTAGATCCAAAACATCAAGTACATGTGCATCACCCAATCTCCTTTAAACAAATAACTCCTCAAAATGCAGTAACCAGAAAATGACACCAGTAACCAGACACCAATTTAAACCCAAATCTCTGCAGAAACAGATAAAAAATAGCTAAAATATATTTCAGGAAAGTTTTGCAGCTTCACTGAAGGAAACCTGCGGATATCTGCACTTCTGTCGTGATGAGTCTGCGCAACTCCACACCTGTACTGTCTACTGTTCAGCGCACCTCCGCACCTACTACGCTGATTCAACTGCACACCTCCGCACCTTCTTCTTCTATGGTTCTGCGCACCTTCGCACCTGCTTCTTCTCTGGTTCTGTGCACCTTCGCACCCGCTTCTTCTCTAGTGCTGCACACCTCCGCACTGCACCGTTACCGCTCCTGCGCACCTCCGGATTTAAACAATTTATCAGTTCTCAAACATACCTCAGACTATCGAAATCATAGATTCGTTCATGCGTCAAAGGGATCCCAACTCTTCAATAGATCTGACTTATAATGCTCCGGTTTCTCCTTGATTCAGATTCAACTATGTCTCACCAACCGATTATCAGAAATTTAGATCTTGCTCTTCTTAAGATTTTCAACTCTTGTTTTTAGTCAAATGATCTCCTTTCCTTTTTATAGGCTAGGCCTCACTCAAAACCATGGACCAAAACCATTGAGAAACAATACCACAGACCCAATATTTGGGTTCAACTCTTTTGGATGCAATACCACGGACCAAAACCATAGGATCAAAAACTGTCGAACTAATACCATGAACCAATCATAAGATTTCCCATGTGCGTGCATTTTTCTCTGCATGAAAGTGCATGAACTTTTCTCTGCATGAAAGTGCGTGAAATTTTCTTTGCATGAAAGTCTGTGAAATTTAGGTTCGCATCTTTTGTGCGGGAGACCTGCGAACATATCTGCACCTTTTCAACGGTTCTCATATGCAACCTACCGATGACCGCATCTTTTGATCTGTGCACCTGCGGAACCAGAAAATAACTTTGCTGCACTATAATTTATCATCTGAGATGAGTTGGTTGCCATCAAGTACAACATATGTATCATAATGCCAACAATCTCCCCCTTTGGACTTTATGGCAACAACAACTGATCACTCTCCCCCTTTGACATCAAGGGCAAAGGGGCGGACTACCATACTCCCCCTGAGTACCTGCTGAAAACTTTGAACGAGCTCCCCCTTTGTATATGCTCTGTGCTGAAATGTTGTCTGCAAAAAGATGTTCTACAAGAAAGAACATGACTCCATACATTATAAGTAACCTTCCTATCATCAAGACTCATACATACATCCATCTCGCATCCAAGTGAGAATACACAAGATAGACAAAAATCATTCATCCCATAGCTGGGAAACCAAAATAGATCGTTACATGACCTTGATATGAAAACAAGTACATGACATAGAGACAAGAACAACTATCAGCAGAATCAACCTTCAGACCAACACACATTGATCTACTCCACCAGAAAACTCTTGAGAAATCAAACCAAGGACTTCTAAGATAATGCCAACAATGCATTATTAGAAGAATATATGCTCCCCCTGAACCTGTGTCAGATGATCTCTGATAGGCCCATTCAACCCACATAGACCGGAAAATGTACATGTATCCACTTGTGTACAACAGACAAGATTCAACAGCAGGATGATGCATCAACAACCCCCAGCTTCTGTCTAAGGTATTCAAATGTCTCCCTAGGCAATGTTTTGGTGAGTATATTAGCAACTTGTTCCTTGGAGGGAACATACTCCAATTTGACCTTTTGTTCCAGCACTTGCTCCTGGAGAAAATGATACTTGATTGGTATGTGCTTGGTATTTGAATGCATGACTGGGTTCTTTGAAATGCTAATTGCACTTGTATTATCACATAAGATGGAGATAGGTGGAGTACAAGTGATTTTAAAATCCTGCAAAGTTTGCATCATCCAAAGGAGTTGTGTGCAACAAGATGTAGTAGCCACATATTCTGCTTCAACTATAGATAAAGCAATCGAACTATGTTTCTTGCTGAACCAAGATACTAATCTGGAACCCATAAAGAATGCACCACCACTAGTGCTTTTTCTGTTATCCATGCTTCCAGCCCAATCTGCATCTATATAAGCATGAAGAGTGAGATCTATATCTCTAGGATACCATAGACCGTTGTTTTGAGTTCCTTGAAGATACTTGAAAATTTTCTTTATTGCCTGAAGATGAGTTTCCTTTGGATTTGCCTAAAATCTTCCAACTATTCCCACTGCATGCATGATGTCTGGTCGGGTTCCTGTTAGATAGAGACGACTACCAATCATAGATCTGTAGGTTGGTTGATGCACTGCTGCCGAGTCATAATTTGTGCTAAGGCTGCATCTTGTCACCATTGGGGTACATACAAGTTTCGAATCCTCCATCCCATCTTTCTTCAAGATCTGCTTGAGGTACTTGGTTTGAGATAAAAAGATATTGCCTTCATTTTTTTGGATTTGTAAACCAAGAAAATATGTCAGCTCTCTAATCAAGGACATTTCGAATTCTTTCTGCATTACCAAGGCAAAATTTTGACTCATAGCTTCTTCATTGCTGCCAAATATGATATCGTCAACATACACAACAAGTATTAGCAATTTGTCATTTTCAATTTTTATATAAATATTGCTATCTGCTAATCCTTTTAAAAAACCTTGTTGATGAAGGTATTTGTCCAGACAATAGTACCAAGCCCTTGGAGCCTATTTAAGACCATAGAGAGCCTTCTTAAGCCTGCATACAAGTTTTGGATCATTTCCAAGAATGAATCCATCTAGTTCCTCAATGTACACTTCTTCTTCTAAGTCTCCATTCAGAAAGGCAGATTTCACATCCATTTGAAATACTTTGAATTTTTGAAATCTAGAGAGAGCAAGGAACATTCTGATGGCCTCAAGTCTAGCAACGGGAGAAAAAGTTTCTTCAAAGTCTATTCCTTCTCATTGAGCATACCCTTTACAAAAAAGTCTGGCTTTATTTCTAACAACTTCCCCATTTTCATTCAACTTGTTTTTGAATATCCATTTTGTCCCTATGACATTCTTATCTTTTGGTCTAGGAACCAACTCCCAAGTGTTGTTCTTTTCATTCTACTCAAGTTCATCATCCATTGCTTTGACCCAGCATTCATCTTTGCATGCCTCTTTTACATTTTGTGGCTCAGTGGAGGAGATTAATGCCAAATAGCTTGAAGCTTCTACTATTGTTCTTCTTGTTTGTATACTAGCCTCTTTCTGCCCCAAAATCTGAGATTCTGGATGATACTTCTGAACGTACCTGGATGGAGTCTTTTCTTCTATCCTTATCTGTTCTTCTAGTGCCTCATAGGTTTCTTCTTCTTCATCATGAACTTGATTTGATGTTGATGGATAGTCCTCTTTATCTTCGAAATCTTCAAACCTTACCTGCCTAAGAGTGTTTTCATCTTCATCAACCACTACATCAATACTTTCAACAATTCTTCCAAGCCTTTTATTATAACACTTGTAAGATTTGCTATGGGGAGAGTAACCAAGGAGAATGCCTTCATCTGCTCTAGGTTCAAACTTGCCAGGATGTTCATCAGTATTTTTGATATAGCATTTGCTTCCAAAAATTTTGAAATATTTTACCGAAGGAGTCTCACCATACCAGAGCTCATGAGGGGTTTGAGTGTTGTACACCCGGACATTTGTTTTGTTGAGAATAACAACTGTAGCAAATGCGGCTTCACCCCAGAAAGTTGCGGGAGTTCCAGACTCATCAAGCATAGCACGAGCCATTTGTTGAACCATTCTGTTCATCCTTTCCACTACTCCATTTTGCTGAGGAGTCCTGGCTATAGAGAATCCTCTTCTTATTCCATGTTCTTCACAAAAATCAAAAAATTCATTTGAGGTAAACTCCCCACCTCTATCAGATATGAGACATTTAATTTTGTGATCTGATTCGTTTTCAACCAAAGCTTTGAAGGATTTGAATTTTTCGAAGGCTTAATCTTTGTGCTTCATAAGTCCTATCTAGACCATCCTTGAAGAGTCGTTAATGAATAATATAAAGTATTCTTCTCCCTGAGGTGACCTTTTCCTAGACGGACCACATACATCAGTATGGACAAGCTCAAGTGGCCTGCTAGTTGATCCTTCCTTCTCAGGGAAGTTAGTTCTGGTTTGCTTACCAAACGGACATGACTTGCATATTGTATTTTCTGGAATTCTGATGTCTGGAAGACCACGAACTGCCTGGTATTTGCATTCTTTCCTTATTTGTGAGAAGCTCAGGTGCCCCAATCTCTGGTGCCATAGCCAGTGTTCATCATTCTTGTGTAGATAGCATTGATGCTGTCCTTCTTTGAATATGTATAAATTATTTGGATTTCTTATGCCTTTGATCACTGTTTCTCCTGTATCAAGATCACGAACACTACATCCATTTGATCGAAATATTACCTCAGTTCCTTGATCGCACATCTGACTGACACTCAATATATTATGTTTTAAGCCATCAACATACATTACATTTCCATCTTTGACCTTTTCTTTCAACAGAACAGAACCTTTACCTTTTATGAGCGCAGGGGTGTCATTTCCAAATGAGACCTTCTTCTCCTTTTCTAAGGCACTATATGACTGAAGTTTTTCCTTATCACCCATCATATGTTTTGAACATCCACTGTCGATGTACCATTGATTTTCCTTCCCTTCCGCATATAAGGCTATACCACATCTTTCTGGTTGCAGTTCTTTCATTCTCCATGTTTTGGCACTTGAGACTTGTTCCTTCTGAGTTGTTTGCCGAAACCTGCTCCTACATTCAAAATCTTCATGACCGAAGTTGTTACAAATAGAACATTCAATTTCGTTTTCAAGGGCAGAAAAGTTATTGTAGGTCCCTTTTGTGATTCTAATCATGCTTCTTCATTTTTGAGCTTCTCTAGTCATGATTGTCTTATAGGCAACACATTGAGCTGCTTTGTGACCAAAGTTGTGACAAGAGAAACATTGGCCATTGAAGAAACTCCTGTGATTATCATATCGACCAGTCATATGATTGTAGTCTCTATTGACATCCATTCTTGAGGGAAATTGAGAAGGTTTTACCTGTGGCTGGTTGTAGCTTCTATTCATCCTTAAAGTAGATTGCCCTTGATTTACCTGGTAGTCTTTGTTCATTATTGAGCTAAATTGTGCCTGATTTACCTGGTGGGAAGCGTTGTGCCTTTGCAGTTGATTGCCAACCTTTTCACTTCTCCTTGTTGCATCAAAATTACTTTTGGAGGTGGAAGGCTTCTACAATTGAGATGATTCTTCATTATATCCCAGACCTGTCTTGATTAGTTGTGGGCGCTGCACTTTGATAATCTCATCTAAAGTTTCAGATCCTTTAGTAAATCTAAGATTAAGAGCTTTTGTTTTCTCAATCTCTTTTCTGAGTCCCACAATTTCACATTCTACCTTTTCATGATGTTTTTCTTTTTTAGCAAGTTGAAATTGCAGAGTATCAATAATCATATTTTTCTCTTCTAAACAAATTTTGAGTTTAAAAATCTCTTCATAAAGACCTTCTTCATCTATAGCATACATGAAATCATCATATTCAAAAGCCATTAAAAGTCTATAATTATTACCTTGTTCATCTTCATCACTATTTGAGAGTCCATCACTGTCTTCATGAGTGTAGTAGATTTTCTTACTTACATTCTGTTTCTTGTTCCATCTAACATGTTCCTTACCTTTTTCAAGCTTATCTTTATGAGGACACTTGGCAGCATAGTGACCGACTCTTCCACAAGCAAAGCACTTGAAGGGTAATTTACCTCTTAATCTTCCAACACCCCGTTGAAGGTTCTTGACAAAATCTGATTCTTCCTCTTGTTCTAACATATGTCCTAACTCATAGCAATATCCTTTGCCTGAAGCCTTGAATGCAACTTCTCTCCTGTATGATGGTCCTCCTTTCCTCATTTCATAAGTGGTTAGAATTCTGTGTACTTGTGACATGGTAATTTTCTGTAGACTCTCCTTTTCTTCTATTACAGAAACTTTTGATTCAAACTTAGGAGACAAATATCTTAAAACCTTTTCAACCACAACAGCCTCTTTTATTTCTTCACCCAAGTTTTTCATACAATTAAAAATCTCATCTATTCGTAGGAAATAGTTGGCCACACTTTCATCATTGTACATTCTGATATTTTCATACTAAATTTTGAGGGTTTGAAGTTTTGCTCATTTTACCTGTTCATATCCTTCATAGATAAGAATGATCTTGTCCCATATTTCTTTTGCAGTTTTATACTGCATAACCTTGAAAAATTCTGATTGAGATAGACATCCTAATAGAGTATTGACATCCTTTGCATTTGTTTCAAACTACTTCTTCTAAGTCGGATCTATGGGAGTTGTTGATGGAAAAGTGTACCCTGCATCTATGATATCCCAGACTTCTGTACCAAGAGATTGAAGATAGGTAGTGACTCTTACCTTCCAATAGATAAAATTGGTCCCATCAAAAATTGGTGGCCTGATCGATGCTTCTCTCTCGTAGTTGCTCATGATGATAGATCTTCCTTCAAGCAATCAAGCTTCTTCTGAAGGACTTGGCTCTGATACCAATTGTTGAGAATAATACTGAGAGGGGGGGTGAATCAATATTATCAAATATTTTCAATAAACACTTGCAGATCTGACTAATGAAACTTGTATATACCTTCCATATTTTAATGTAATTTATTCTTTAGATGTTAACCATTAATCTGTATGTCAAAACCATATAATAACAAACAAGAACAAGAAACATAGATAGTCACACCAAAGAACACCAGATATAAGGTGGAAACCCAATGTGGGTGAAAACCACCTACTGCAATATGTATCTATCTTCTTTCAATTAGAAACTTCTTTTTACAATGATTTTGAACTGGTGCAGTCCTTTGCCAATACGCAGGTTGCAACCTGCAGAGAGCTACAACCCTCTCTCATTTTCCAACTTCTCCTGCAAGGGAGCTACAACCCCCTTATCTCTTTTACTAGCTAAGATACTAGTACGTAGGTGCTGACCTACAAAAGGCTACTACCTTCTCTTTCTTCCAGGGACCACGTTTCATAAAATTTTAAATTGGATCCAAAACATCAAGTAGATGTGCATCACACAATCTCCTTGAAACAAATACCTTCTCAGAATGCAGTAACCAGAAAATGACACCAGTAACCAGACACCAATTTAAACCCAGATCTCTGCAGAAACAGATAAAAGACAACTAAAATATATTTCAGGAGAGGTCCACAACTTCACCGAAGGAAACCTATGAATATCCGCGCTTCTTCCATGACGAGTTTGCGCAACTCCGCACCTGCACTGTCTACTGTTCAACGCACCTCGACACCTGCTCTGCCAATTCAACTGCGCACCTCCACACCTGCTTTTCTCTAGTTTTGTGCACCTTCGTACTTGCCTTTTCTCTGGTTCTATGCACCTTCACACCTGCTTCTTCTCTGGTGTTGTGCACCTCTGCACTGCACCGTTGCCACTCCTACGCACCTCCAGATTTAGACTGTTTATCAGTTCTCAAACATACCTCACACTGTTGAAATCACAGATTCATTCATGCGTCGAAGGGATCCCAAATCTTCAGTGGATCTAACTTATAATGGTCTATTTTTTCCTTGATTCAGATTCAACTATGTCTCACCAACCGATTATCACAAATTCAGATCTTGCTCTTCTTAAGATTTTCAACTCTTTTTTTTAGCCAAATGATCTCCTTTCCTTTTCATAGGCTAGGCCTCACTCAAAACCATGGACAAAAACCATTGAGAAACAATACCACGGACCCAATACTTGGGTTCAACTCTTTTGGATGCAATACCACGGACCAAAACCATAGGATCAAAAACTGTCGGACTAATACCATGAACCAACCATAATATTTCCCATGTGTGTGCGCTTTTCTCTGCATGAAAGTGCGTGAACTTTTCTCTACATGAAAGTGCATGAACTTTTATCTGTATGAAAGTTGTGAACTTTAGGTTCACACCTTTTGTGCGGGAGACCTGTGAACATATCCGCACCTTTTCAACAGTTCTCCTGTGCAACCTGCCGATGACCACATCTTTTGATCTGTGCACCCGTGGAACCAGAAAATAACTTTGATGCACTATAATTTATCATCTGAGATGAGTGGGTTGCCATCAAGTACAACATATGTATCATAATGCCAATAATTTTTCTTCTTCTCTTTTGTTTTTTTTTTGTCTCTTTTTTTTTAGACAAGCAAGTTTCCCCTGCAGAGGTTTCAACCTGCATGCCTACCCTAGGCACCTTAGAGGAGGTTGTCACCTAGAAATATTTTATTTTTATTTATTTATTTATTTTATTTTTCTCCTGGATTGCCTCTTAGATGTTTTTAACCAAGGAGTTTCCCTCAAATGCCTCATGGAGTTTTTCATATAGGTTGTCTTATTATTTTTCCTTTTCTTTTTTTATAAATTTGGAGGGCTAAGAGCTATGAGCCTCCCAATCACATTTAAATCTCATTTGACTAAACTCACAAATTCTTCCTTGGACTATGGTTTCTTTTACAACTTCAACCTATGACCATTGAAAAGTAAGGGAATCCTTTTCTCACCAATTGTTTTGATTTGGACATACCCATTCTCATGAAACTTCTCTACTAGATAGGGACCCATCCATATTATCATTAACTTCCCCTTAAAATCCTTGAATCTGTAATCATACATTAGTGCCCAATATCCTTCTTGAAAATTCATTTCCCTGATGTTCTTATCATGCCAAATATTCCTTTGTAGTTGGATTACCTCAGTGTGTAGGATATTTTGCATTCTAAAGTTATCTAGACCATTGAGTTGGAGCAACATTTTCTATTGCGTTGTAATGAGATTCAAGTGTAACTGAGCTTCCATCCTCAAGGAGTTGTACTCAAATTCAATAGACAATGGGGCCTTCTTCCCATGGACTAGCTCAAATGGAGTGAATCTAGTGGTGGTCTTCCAAGTGGTGTTGTAGGCCCACGTGGATTCCACAAGTCTATCTGCCAAATATTTTCTACTGTTGCTAACAACCTTGGTAAGAATGTTCTCCAATTCTCTGTGGGTGAATTCCACCTAACCATTTTCTTAAGGGTGATAGGTAGTAAATGTCATGTGCTCGATGTGTTGTTGCTTCATAAGGTCTTCAATGAAAATTGATGTAAATTGTTCTCCTTTATTAGTGACTATTTCCCTTAGAAAACTAAAATTTTAGAAGATGTTCTCCCTCATAAATTCAACCGCCTTCTTCTCGTTTGCTGCCTTTACTACTTTTCTTTTATCCCATTTGGTCAAGTAATTATAGCATACAATGATATACCTTTTTTTCTTGATGGGGGATTGGTGGGCTCCAGTATTGCAGCAATAATGCTGCAACTCCTGGGACTCCCTTCTTTACTTTTATCAACCCGGTTGTTCGTAACAAACTTGGAAGCGATGGTGCTGTATGTACAAGTACTAGATCTTGTTGCATCTGTCACTTGGTCAGCTGGCACAAGTCCGCTAGGGGCTTTAGCCAAATCCTATGAGTTCTCAGAAGAAGCTTTTAAGTGATGGATGAAAGCTAACTCAAAGGAAGCTAATCTAATTGCGAAAAGAAACTGAAAGCCAAAAAGAAATGCAAACCCTAGCAAACCATAATTCTACCAGCTAGTTCTACTGATGCAAAAATGAGAATGCAAACTACTGAAAAGAGATGTCATTACTTCCATGAATATAAAATACATATTTCTAGACTACCTTTGTCCTAGGAAAGCATCTTTTTGTATTTTTTGATTAAGTGTCGATTTTCACATGCATATGCTTGAACTGTGCTTTATGTGTAGGGGTGGATCAAGGAAGAGGAATGCTTGGAAATGGTTGGAGAGGTTCAGAGAGGGTCTAAGGAGTCCCTAACACTCTTCCTGAGAGTCTCACAAGGTTTGGCTATCAGGAAACCTCACTTGTGAGCTTCTATAGGAAGTCTGCACGGGTTCTACAGGATGTTTCAGAATTTCTACAGGATGTTCCAGAATTTCTACAGGATGTTTGGGAATCGGTTTTTAGGGGATGGATGAGTAAGGGAAGGTGCATGGATGGATCTGGAGGTAGGATAGGGGTCTAAAAATGGCCTAAGGACTGGTGGGTGGATTGGTGAAGAGATGTAGAAGGCTGACTTGGCTTAAAGAAGGCTAAGGAAATGATGGGTAAGGAGGTAAGGATTCGTGGACAAAAAGGATAGATAGGGAACGAGAAACTTAGCTAAGAGACAGGACAGGTGGCTCAAATGATGCTATGGGTGGATGAATGAATGAAGAAGATGCCCTGCATGGTGTACCTTGATCAAATCAACAAAGACCTACAAATGATCAAATCCTAAACTAGTCTAGTCTATCCATCAATCAACATAAATGAGCAACAACTTTATTTGGGAAGAAAACTTTGTACACCATCTATGTAAAGAAACATTTCAGATGTCTAAACCCATGACTAATCTCTGCTAATAAGACAAGCACACTAAAGATTGCATAAACAAGCAAACTAGTGTTTTTGTGGGGCAGCACTGTTTCCTCAATTCCAGCCCCAAATCCAATAAGGATGAGGCGAAACCAGGAGTGTGGTTGTCCCTTTTCTTGGAGGTTTTTCTGTTATTATCCTACCAAGACACCTAAACCGAAGTCATTCATAAACAGTGATCTATTCCAGCAACATAACGAAATCTACTTAACAGAAATATGTTCAAATGCATAAAGGAAAACAGTGATACGTAAAGGAAAAGTAAAAATATAGAAAGGAGGTCTTAGGCTCTTAGGTTGGGCCCAACCCTGAGAGCTTTGGCTCCTATGAAAAACTCAGATTTGATAGGAAACCAAACTGCTTCTCATTATCCAAAAATAATCATAACATTCATGCCAAAAATGGCTACAAAGGAACAAAATAGAGCTACAGCACTGAGGTGCGAAGTACACAATAGTTTCCAAAGTCTTTTTACGAAGGCTAAGGCCTCAACATTTATAGATCACGAGGGACCTAACTGGCCTCCTCAATTTGTGGAACTCGGCTGCCAAACTGTGAGTTAAACAACCCCTTTCTAAATGTTGCTTGGCTGCCTTCTAGATTTGGTTTGGTAGTCTTTGAAGCTCGGAGTTGGAGGTGGAGATCCCGAGGAATGGTCATTGAATGCCATAGGCACCCCCCCTTCAATTCCTCACCTCAGGCTTGGCTGCCTTATAACTCATGATTGCTTTGACTTTGCTCCAATATATTTCAGAAAACATGAAATAGACACATGTTAACTACCTAGGACAAGTGACTTCCCTTATTCGTACCAAAGACACAAACATACTAAAAATAATGCATAAGCTATAGAAAATGATGGATTTGAACAAGGACTGAACAAGGAAAATTAGGCCAAATGAGCCCAAATTGTTACCAATTTTGGGGCTCATCATCACCCCCCTGCTAAAAGGGTTTCTCATCCTCTGAGCAACTAGTCCAGCTCCTCGTCTTTCATTACTTTCATGGCCACTCTGACATCCCAGGCTTCTGAAGTAGTCTCCTCCACACTGTCATGAAATCCGGCCTTCCTCTCCACTTCTTCCCACTGCTTATGCTCCTCCTCTTATGAGCCTCCCTCTAACAATCCCAAAAGCATGGGTGGACTTAGCTTGAGGCCTATCCAATTGGCTTGGAGGTTCTGCATAGACTTCTTGTAGAGAGGTACCTGTGCCAAAGCCTCCCTCATCCGAGTTGGAGTGTGATATTCTCGAATTTTGAGGCTGTGGGGCAATGTGTTCCACGTACGGGTGCAAGCATGAACACAATTGTCCCCTAGTAACCTCTCCATATCCTCGAAATGTGTTATAGCCTGGGCCTAACGATCCATGTACTCTAATAAACCCCGACAGTTGGTTGCTAGGTGCTAGTGAGCGGATATCAATGTTGTGGGGTCCGCTGGCTCTACTCTAATCAGCAGTGGTTCATGTAACTCCCGGTCCATGACACTCCTGACCTCAGCTACTCTCTTCTCTTCGTGGTTTAACCATGAGGTCATTGCCATCAGCTGCATGTCCCCTACTACTATGTTGGAGTCCCACGAAGTGATGTTTGGAAGGGCCAAATTATGGAGGTAAAACTCTGAAAGCTTGGCCTTATCTTCCGATGAACTGGTGTTACATAAATCTTTGAACTGCTGGGGGTTTTGGATGTGAGAGATACCCCGTTGTGCCAATGTATTGATTTGGAACTGCAGCCACTGGTCCCTTAGGTACAAGCCATAATATTTGGCCGGCTTCCTACATTGCAGTGCTTCCATTGCCCAACTGGCCATGTAGGCCAGTTGTGCCTCCTTTTCTTGCACCTGCTGCTTTAGGGATTGTATCTCCATATATGCCTACATTCCCCTTTCCTGTAACTGCTGGTTGAACTCCTCAATATTAGCTTGCATCTCTTCCTTTCCTTGAGGCTCTGTTGAGGGATCCTTGGCTGCCATGTCCTTTTCTTTCCTCTGTCCATGCAGCTGGAGCTACTGTCTGAGCAGCTCATTCTCTTCTCTCAACTTGGCTTGCTGGGAGCTTTCCACATGCCTCACTCTTGCCAACTCCCTTTGTGCTTCCTTGAGCCTTTCCTCTAGAGGCCCAATATCTGCTACTCCCTTAGATTTAGCTATCCTCATCCACGTGTGGGTTCGTACCTGTTTTTCCTCTAGTGCTAAAAACAGTGGCACTGCAAACTTTTGGGGAATAATTCTACTTGCCTCTAAAAAGTTATAATAAGAGCCCAAGTTGGGCTGGGGGCTTGGTTCCATGATAACATCGGTTTTCTCCTCCTTTGGTGGTGACTTGGCTGCTCCCTCCTCCTCTTGTGGTGACTTGACTGCCTTCTCCTCCATCTGCTCTGTTTCTTTCAGCCTAGCCCAAGTTTCCTATAGAATAGCCTCAGCATCCTGTAGAGAGGCTTCTGAGCTTAATTTATCCATTCTGTCCCTCCATGAAGAGGTTTTGGGGCTCCCCCACTCATAAGTAATGGATGCTTTGTAGGGGGATTTATCTCTTGGCGTGGTAGGGGTATCCACAATAGTGATTGGTTCTTTGGATGGAGGCTGGGGTCTGCCGGTCTTAATTCTCACACTGCTTCTCGTTTTGAAATACAAAGGAGTCTCCCTCTTTCATTTTTCTTTTGGCTTGGGAGAGGTACTTAGGGCAGCCAACACAGCTGCTGGCTCCCTAGCTAGGATTTCAGCCGACTTTTCCTTCTGTTGTCCTCCTTTCTGACTTCCTGTAGAAAATCCTGTAGCAGTTTCTTTCTGGCTTCCTGTAGAAGCCGTTTTCAATTTTCCTGTAGAAAGACTCTGCTGCTTTCCTGTAGGAATCCTCTGCTGCTTCCCCGCGGGAGCACTCTGTTGCTTCCCTGTGGGAGCACTCTGCTACTTCCCTGTAGGGTCACTTTGTTGCTTTCCTGTAGGAGTGCTCTGTTGCTTTCCCGTAGGAGTACTCGCTGCTTTACTATAGGAGTACTCTGTTGCTTTCCTGTAGGAATTGAGGGCACAGTTTTAGCCTGCTTGGACGAGGGGACTTTTTCTTTCATCTTGGCTGACGTAGCCTTACGGGTACCCTTACTATCCTGGACTTTCTCAGTCCGTTCTGCCTTGCTCTGTAGTCGTTTTTCCCTAGGCGTTGGAGCAATCCCATCATCCCCTGTTTTGGCAGCTTTCTTTGCTGCTGGTGTTTCTTTTTGCTCCTTCTTTAGTGGTTTTCTAGGGGTTTCTTGTCTTTTTTCTTTCTTCTCGGCCCGAGTAGGCTCCTTCTCTTCACTGCTAGAAGAAGTGAGCTCCTCGGCTAAGACTCAGATGTCATCATCCCTTGACATATTCCAGAAAATTTCCCAGGAGAGAGGGACAGTGAAAGTGTGGAGTGCATCTTCCACAAGGAGCTTAATAAGCCCATGATGAGCTAGCTGGTCTGGTGTCCCTTCTCTGAGTTTGGTGGCACATTCAGTCATAGACTGCAAGAGGAAATATGGAATGCTCAATTTTTTTCCTGAGGGGAGGTCCATGTGGTGTCTGAGTTCTGTGAGCAGCCGAAAATGATATCCATATATAATGCTAAATCGCCCCTCGCACGTGATATAATTCATAATTTGGAGGCTGACTTCACTCCAGAATGGCTGTAGGCTAGTCCTCCGAACTCCGTTTTTATCTTCTGAGAATTGTTCTTCTGGAAAGAAGAATTCTTCCGTAGCCTTCTTACCTAGCTTCCTTTCCTCCTTATCCCAAGGAATTCCCATTGGAAGATCAGTCACCCTGCTGATGAGCTGTGGGGTGAATCTGAGGGTTAGTCCTCTAAAATTGACGATGGCCAATGTTTTTTACTTCGGCTTCAGGGACCGAAGGAATTCTTCCGTAATTTCATCGTCATGCCCTAGGAGCTTGTCATAAAATGACATCCATTGTGAAGGGGAAAACAGGTCTACCACCTCAGGGGTTTCCCGTAACTTCTTTGAGTCTGAAGGTTCTTTTCGAATGAACCCACCCGGCATGGTAAAACTCTATGTTTGCTCTCGCAGACTGGGAATTCTGGGTGGTTTCTCTCCTCAGAGCGTAAAAAAGACACCTTTGGTCGATTACCCTGCTGAATTCGCCTGCTCAGATGTACAGAAGGAGGATTTCGAGAATCTTCGCTCGGAGCACAGAGCTACATCTCCGTTATACACTTAGCGGCATAAAATTTACAATTTTGACAGTGTTTTGGCAGGGTATCGCTCTCTACAGGAAGGAATTTTCATTCATGTGTGAAGAAAGTTGCTCATGCAGATTATTACGATGATTTCAGTAGCGACATATATATAAAACCAGACAGAATTGCACTTTAAATTTCTCTACCCCTTTACTACGTCGATTGCACCACCTTTGAAAATTTTTCTTTGCATGGGGAGGTTAAATTCTGCCTACCTCACTGAAATTCGCCACCCTCGATGTGAACAGTCTGCACTGCTTCGGATGTCGTGTTTCCTGTAGCGCAGCTTCCTATAGAAGTTTGTTCTCGGCTTCCGAAGGAGTTTACGGCAGCGCAGGACTAGTCTGAGCGGCAACAGGATGTTTGAATAGGACGAAAACTTCAGTTTAACCACTTGCAGAGGAAGAGGACGCACATTCGGCTGGAAAACGGTTGTTTCATAAATGACCGCAATGCATCATAAGTATCATCTGGCCGATTTCGAATTGCTGCGGAATTCATGGTGCAGGGTTGAGCTGTCCCTGATGGTCCATTGGCCGACATCACCGCAATCATATCCCAGCGTGCCCCTGACCGCCGAATTCTCTCTGCTGGATTTACCGCCGCCAATCTTGTCATACCTCCGCTTCTTCCTGACTGGACACTTCCCACGTGCCAATTATCCACCCTTTCGGCATAATCGATCCAGTTCGGATCCTATGAGGCCGCTTGACTGGCTGTGATGGCCAATTGAGTGGCAACCAGCCTTGTTCAATCCATCCATTTTCAAAGTTGTGCACATTCAGAGTATAGTTTATGCAATTGGATGAAATAAGGTTAGTTACTTACCTCTGTGGTCGTGGATGTGGCTTTTTCCAGGTTTCAAGACGAAGGATGCCGGATCTGTGTTTTGCTGCTTCATGGTCAGGTGTTGGAGCTTCCCTACATTGGCTGCTGCTGGCTGTGAGTCTTGGAGGCCCATTCCTCTGGTGGCGAACATGGCATGCACTAGTTCTGCAATCTGCTGGTGTCTTCGTGGCAGGTACTCGAGCTGGATCAGCTCCTACAGGATTCCTGTGGGACATCCTGTAGCTGTTTCTCCTCCTAGGGTGCATGCTGACATAATTTGAGTCACATTGCACAGGCGAAAGGTCTTGAGGTCGCCTAAACAGGTGAGTCCTCGAGCCTCAAAAGACCTTATTTCTCAGATTGAAAAAACACAATTTTCCTTATTTGAAAAACAGAGTTCTGGTTGCATGTGCAGGTATGCTTGCTCAGATTGGAGTGGTGGTAGTGAAAAGTGGTGGAGCGAGTGGAGGATGGAAGAAAAGGGTGGTTGCATACCTCCTTAGCTGACTTAAAGATCCAAATCCTTCCCTGCAGTCGATTCTGGCCTGTCCAAAAGTTCTACAGGAAGTTTCCTGTAGAAATACATAACTTCCTTTAGAAAGTCCTGTAGCTTCCTGTAGAACGCCGAACCATGATCCAATTGTGCCCAGACTTCGAAAAAATGAGTGTTCATGGTGGGTGTGCATGAGAGGCTGTCTGGTAGTTTGATAGGGACCCTTGTCTTTGAGTTGACAATCCTCCTTTTGTGCGCTATATACCTGCAACCTACAACACTTTCAGAGATCACCTTATTTTTCTTCTTGTTTCTCTTTTCTTTTTCTTTTTTTCTTTTTCCTTTTTTTCTTTGTTTTTTTTTTTTTTTTTAAGAGA
>APFE031586129.1:107948-143374 GCA_000404065.3 Pinus taeda | reverse complement strand
TTTGATCCTCCTTGATGTAAATGATGTAATTTTATGATATTTTGACACTTATTTGTCTCTTCTAGAAGATTCATTCATGAGATAGGCAAAAATTTAATGAATGAATTGGTTTCCTAGCTTATAGAGGCAAGTTGTTTTGACTGCCTAGATTTTAGTGATCAGTTTGGAATTGGTTGAAACAGTTCCTAGGATAGTGAGATCGACCCCTAGAGGCAAGGAAAGATGTTAGCTTGCCTATATTATGTACTTTCTTAGTCATTTTCATGGTTGGACTCTTGAGGGAGAAAGCTTCAATTGTATTACTCATTGTATCTCTACATTTTTGGCAAAGGAAGAAAGACCAGGGTTTTGCAGTCCTTTTTTGGATTCCTGTGGTTACATGTATTGATGGTGTGTTTCTCTTTGTACTTGTAAGTTTTTTATGTGAATCATCTTCTTACTTTTTCTTCTGCAAATTAGGCAAATGAAGTGTTAAGGTAGAATTCATGGTTGCTATGCTCTGCCTTTCAGTTTGCTTAATATCAATGTTTTCAGCTGTTTAAGGAGAATTCAAGGTGATTGCTTGCTCTCCTTAGCTCCTCACCAGTCATTCTCATCCATCCAAATATATCAAAGGCATCAATATAGTCTCCTACCTTGCCCCAAAGAAACCCCTGCGAAAACTGTGTCCAATCCCCGCACCCAAAATTGCCTTTCCCCAATTTTCCACCAAAACCCTAAAAATCCCAAATCAAACCTTTTTATTAGTTTACTAGCCTAAAATCAGTGTTCTTTATTGGTTATCTTTGCCCGTTGAAGATCTTTGCCAAGATAGACCGGAGAGAGCCCTCTCCTGCCTCGTAGGGCTAGCTACGAGGCTAAGTGGTTTGATGTTGCCTTGGAGTTTACCTTTTTCAGCCTGAGGTGAAATTTCAAGCGCTAAAAAAGCCTACATGGATTCTCACTTTTACACAGTCACCACTGACCTAGGCACTAAGGATGTCATCAAAGGTTGGGTGAGAGATCCATCCAAATTATTCTAGACACCGAACAATATATATAAGACAAAATATTTTAGAAAAGCACTACAGTACCTAATGATTCTATGTTGTTAGATGTATGGTCAGAAGAGTACAGAGACCTTTCCCAAAGGTTGGGCATATTTACTGCATCAGATAGTGAATGATGGGAAAGTGTTTAACTCGTTACATTTATTGGCCCAACAATTAAAGATTCGTTTCAACCAGCCAAGTGGGGCCTACTCTAGACTTGAGGATGAAAAGATAAATGTTAAGTTTAGGTATGTTCTATGCTAGAGCAATTTATTTAAATTTTCACAGTTAGCAATCACATCAACACTAAGATAAACTGCAGATAGAACATAAATATAAATCACAGAAGACATGCCAAGACAAGAGGACACAAGATGTGGCGCTAGCCAAGGACAAGCCCCACAATGTGTGGGGAAACCCTTGATCAATTCTTCTTTTATTTTCTTCAAAGTTCAGCAGAGAAAGAGAGAGAGAGAGATAGTACAATTACAACAGAAGTCAACACTTTGACTTATCTAGATCTAGCATAGATCATTTCGTATAACGATGAGATCAGTTGAAGACATTCTACTTCCACTGATTCTCCAAGGTGACTCCTTCACCTATCATCGTGCTACATCTCATCCATTTGTTGCACCTTACCGTGTAGCACCATCATGCTGCTCATGATCTCATACATCACTACGCTGCCCATACATCATGCTGCCCATGTTCTACATTATGTTGTCCATGATCTACTCACTATGTTGCTCATACATCATGAAGTTGCTGCTATACTTTTGTTGCTTCATCATACAGTCATAAGTATATCAGCCTTAGCTGCTTGCTATGGCTTGCAGCATAGCAAAGCAGCTAGGTTATAGTTCCAGATTCCTAGATCCAAGATAGCAGCTTAGCCCTCTTCGTATCTCATCCAAGTTACTATCATATACATTCATATTAAGGATCACTTTGAAATCCTTGTCATATAACCATATGTCTCTACCATATGAACATTCATAACTACTGCCATATGAATATTCATAACTGGATTTGAATCCACTGTAGTGTAATGCAATGCCAGATATATCAGAGATCATTAGCGTGCCACTATAATTCAACGGAGTATTGGAGATATTCAAATCATAGACCCTGATCTATGCTTGCCAGATCTGAGAACATCACTACAGAGACAACTCCCTTAACCACGGTTCCTTTCATACTTGTGACTGCAGCTAGGTTTCCATGAACAACATAGTACTCCATGAACAACGTATTACTATTTCCATAATCTGCGTGTGAATGACTTCATGAACAGTGTGTTGTTGTTTCCTTAATCTGCGTGAATGAATATTGACTGCGTTGAATTATATAATGGTTCCATACCCATAGATATGACAACGTTCCATTTAATAGCATCATGACTGCATTCTAATATATATATCTTTATTTCCATATTGTGTATTTATATTATCGTTCCATACCCATACATATGACAATGTTCTATTTCTGGACAACGTATATATATGTGTGTGTTTCCCATATTGCGTATTTCTGTACAGTGTATATGTGTGTGTGTGTGTGTGTGTGTGTGCACGTATCTCACGTTGCCAGATCTAGGGTATGACAGTGTTTCATACAACCATGCTGCTAGATCTAGGGTATGATAGCGTTCCATGACTGCGTTGTGTATATACCTGACTGCCTAGCATATGATTGCCCAGCGTATAACCATGACTGTGTTGCCTCTTCATCACTGTGGCTCAGCTTTATGCACTTGTTGTGTGTATTGTCGGCGTATTATATCATTACCTGTGTCCAGATCATGAACAACATGTAGATATTACCACTGCGTATATCATTGCCTTCTCTTGGTGTCTCACTCCTTCTCCAAAAACCCAAGACGTGGAGAGGAGGAGATCACTCAAGAGTTGTGTACAAATGACATCAAATCCTCTTATATTTATACTAAAATGTATATGATGAATAGACATGAAGTTTGGGCTTCTAGAGCCTACATAAGAGCTGGTTGGCTTGACAATAATTACATAAACAAAATAAATTCATATCTCCATAAATACTTATCAGAATCTGATGATCTTTGGATCAATCCTACACCTCTCAACGAGAGGGTTCCAATAAAAATATCAGCTGCTATAAATAAGCTGACCCACATGGAGTTTGGCCCTAGTTGCCAATTTAACACTTCCTCTCAACTAGGGAGAACTCCATCCGTTGATCCATAAGTTTGACTGTACTATCTCTGCCATCAATGCCCTGCACTACTCTGCCCAGCTTTGCTCAGATCTGTTGGCTCTACTAGCTCTACTCAGCTCTGCTGGCTCTACTCAGCTCTGCTCAACTCTGTTGGCTCTGCTCTACTCTACTTAGCTCTGCTGAACTATGAAGAAAAAGAATTGATCGAGAATGTCTCATACCATTCTCCACTGACTCGAAGTCAGTCTCAGAGTGCGCACCACTGGTCTTAGACTAGTCTCAACCGACGCAAAGTCAGCATCATAGTGGGTACCAGTCCTACCACTGGTCCCAGACTAGTATCGTAATCTCAAAGAGTGTACCACTAGTCCCAGACCAGTATCGTAATCTCAGAGAGTGTACCACTGGTCCTAGACCAATCTCAACTGACCCGAAGTCAGCGTCATAGTATGTACCACTCTCACTAGTCCCAGACCAGTACTACACTAACTTGAAGTTAGTCTCAGAGTATGTACCATTGGTCCTAGACCAGTATCGCAAGCTCAGAGAGTGTATCACTGGTCCTAGACCAGTCTCAACTGACCCGAAGTCAGCGTCATAGTATGTACCACTCTCACTGGTCCCAGACTAGTCTTGCACTAACACAAAGTCAGTCTCAGAGTATGTACCACTGGTCCTAGACCAGTGTCGCAAGCTCAGAGAGTGTACCACTGGTCCCAGACCAGTCTCAACCGACCCGAAGTCAGCGTCATAGTATGTACCACTCTCACTAGTCCCAGACCAGTACCATTGATCCCAGATCAATGGAGGTAATCCTAGCGTAGGGAGTACGGTAGATACAACGATGCGTCCATCAGTACTACTATGGTCCCTAGCTTCATTTCCCTTCTCATTGATCAGATGAGAGGTACTTCCCATGAGTCCCAGACTACATGGGTAGGATGCCTCGATAGGAGAACTAATCAATCCTGTCCTCACAAGAGAACACATCAATCCTACTATAATCACCATGGAGAACACATCAATCTAGGCCACCATGGAGAACACATCAATCCAGGGCTCACAGGAGAACACATCAATCCTGCTACAATCACCATGGAGAACACATCAATCTAGGCCTCACAGGAGAACTAATCATCCTGCTACACAGGAGAGCAAATCATCCTATCCACAAGAGAGCGAATCATCTTGTCCACAAGAGAGCGAATCATCTTGTCTAGGTGTGCAACACCAGGGGATGGTGAGTCACCCTGTGGTCGTATGTTGCTCCAGTAAGAATCGCAAGCCCCCATAGCTCCCAGAGCTCAATTTATGCAATATGCAGGACCCTTTTACAAGGGTCACTTCGACAACTCCAAGTCGTACAAAAAATTACAGATTTTATCTTTCCCCGGGGCTTTGTCAAAATGTCAGCGACCTGTACATCAGTCTCAATGCAATGGAGCCTCCTTGCTCATCGACTTACCATATCCCAGATAAAGCAGTATCTGATGTTTATCTGCTGGAGCAATCGTCAAATACGGGATTCCTCAATAACGGAATCCCACCTCTGGTTGTCACAAAGAATCACAGTGGTATTCATCATGTGTACAAATAGATCACTGAAGAGCTTCCGCAACCAAACTGCCTCAGAAGAGGCCTTACTAGCAGCAATGTATTCTGCCTTGACGGTGCTCAGAGCCACCGACTTTTACTTCTTGTTCATCTAGGATATCAAGGCAGATTCCAAAGAGAAACAACACTGAGAAGTGCTCTAGTGATCCTCCACATTACCTGCCCACTCATCATTTGAATAATCATGTGGTTTCATATTTCTGGCAGTGTATCTTAATCCATGAGAGATTGTGCCCTGAAGATATCTCAGAAGATTCTTGGCACCAATCCAATGAGGCTCAACCAAATATGAGCTCACCATGCTAACTGCAACCCATATGTCCAGACGGAGGTTCTCCAAGAACATTAATGCGAATGAGTTTATGAAACTCAGAGGCATTTCCCAAATCTGGTCCGAAATTACTACCATATAACTTCTTGAAAGTTAAGATCCTAAAGGTAGTCACTGGCTTGTAGTTTATCTTTCCACATTTGAAATTCAACTCCCTTTCTCTTCTACAAATGAGAGGGTCTGCACCTATTGGACATAGGTTCCGATATGAGAGGTTTGTTAGCCACAAACTTCAGATGGTTTGGATCAATTCCACTCCTAGTGAATCTTAGCTTCATCATACAGTTGATGATCCTCTCATACTATGCCCGGGGTGTCTTGCTTCAAGCCATAGAGGGCTTTCTATCTCATGCATGAGATTCCCGATCATGAATCAAACTCCTTGAGTTGTTCCAAACCTATGGACCTGTGGCATGAGGGGGATGGTCCCCTTATAAGATTTTCCTTTGGTACATCTTAGACATGTACCTTCATGCTCCTATTGACTTCAAGCTTCCCTGTCACCATCTGACTCACAGACCTCCAGTGCTATGTGTCAATGGACATGGTCCCCCAGTGAACTTCCTATAACTTAATGTAACCCTAAACTCAAAAGCATTTTTGAAAATTCTATTTTCAAACACGTACCTTTCCATCGACGAAAGCCACCTTAAAAACTTTCGACTTCCATTTCTAGGGTTCCTTGCTTCCTTGAAGAGTCGGTTGTGTCCTAGATGACTTGCATCTCTACCATTCGGACACTCCTTCGCATAAGGGCCGAACTTATAACCAAGACATTTGCCTTTACTTCCAGCCTTAGATCTGAACTTCCCAATGAAGTGATATTTTAGATGGGCCATCAGAAACTTTAGCTATGCCATTCTCTGTTTCGACTTCACCATGGGTGAATTATGAGGAACCCATTGATCCTTTTGTCTTGTCCCAATTGTCTTTGGTGATTACTCTTTCACTCTTGCCTGGGCATTATCTTCACCTCAGCTTTGATACCATGTTAAGTTTAGGTATGTTCTATGCTAGAGCAATTTATTTAGATTTTCACAGTTAGCAATCACATCAGCATTAAGATAAACTGCAGATAGAACATAAATATAAATCACAGAAGACATGCCAAGACAAGAGGACACAAGATGTGGCGCTAGCCAAGGACAAACCCCACAATTTGTGGGGAAACCCTTGATCAATTATTCTTTTATGTTCTTCAAATTTCAGCAGAGAAAGAGAGAGAGAGAGATATAATACATTTACAATAGAAGTCAACACTTTGACTTATCTAGATCTAGCATAGATCATTTCGTATAATGATGAGATCAGTTGAAGACATTCTGCTTCAAATGATTCTCCAAGGTGACTCCTTCACCTATCATTGTGCTGCATCTCATCCATTCGCTGCACCTTATTGTGTAGCACCATCATGCTACATCATGCATTATCATGCTGCTCATGATCTCATACATCACTAAGCTGCCCATGTTCTACATTATGCTGTCCATGATCTACTCACTATGATGCTCATACATCATGAAGTTACTGCTATACTTTTGTTGCTTCATCATACAATCATATGTATATCAGCCTTAGCTGCTTGCTATGGCTTGCGGCATAGCAAAGCAGCTAGGCTATATTTCTAGATTCATAGATCCAAGATAACATCTTAGCCCTCTTCGTATCTCATCCAAGTTACTGTCATATACAGTCATATTAAGGATCACTTTGAAATCCTTGTCATATAGCCAAATGTCTCTGCCATATGAACATTCATAACTGCTGCCATACGAATATTCATAACTGAATTCGAATCCACTATAGTGTAATGCAATGCCAGATATCTCAGAGATCATTAGCATGCCACTGTAATTCAATAGAGGCTTGGAGATATTTGAATCATAGACCCTGATCTACGCTTGCCAGATCTGAGAACATCACTACAGAGATAGCTCCCTTAACTATGGCTCCTTTCATACTTGTGACTGCGGCTAGGTTTCCATGAATAGCATAGTACTCCATGAACAACGTATTACTATTTCCATAATCTACATGTGAATGACTTCATGAACAACGTGTTACTATTTCCTTAATCTACGTGAATGAATATTGACTGCGTTGAATTATATTATGGTTCCATACCCATACATATGACAATGTTCTACTTTGTACAGCGTATACATATATGTGTTTCCCATATTGCGTATTTCTAGACAACGTATATATATATATATATGTTTGTGTGTGTGTGTCCACGTATCTCATGTTCCCAAATCTAGCATATGACAGCGTTTCATACAACCACGCTACCAGATCTAGGGTATGACAGTGTTCCATGACTGTGTTGTGTATATACCTGATTGCCTAGCGTATAACCATGACTACCTTGCCTCTTCATCACTGTGTCTTAGCTTTATGCACTTGCTGTGTGTATTGCCGACGTATTATATCATTGCATGCGTCCTAATCATGAACAACATGTAGATATTACCACTGCGTATATTATTGCCTTCTCTTGGTGTCTCACTCCTTCTCCAAAAACCCAAGACGTGGAGAGGAGGAGATCACTCAGGAGTTGTGTACAAATGACATCAAATCCTCTTATATTTATACTAAAATGTATATGATGAATAGACATGACGTTTGGGCTTCTAGAGCCTACAAAAGAGCTGGTCGGCTTGATAATAATTACATAAACAAAATAAATTCATATCTCCATAAATACTTATCCGAATCGGATGATCTTTGGATCAATCCTACACCTCTCGACAAGAGGATTCCAATAAAAATATCAGCTGCCATAAATAAGCCAACCCACATGGAGTTGGGCCCTAGTTGCCAATTTAACAATAAAGAACTACTATAAATCTTCTAGGCCCCATGTTCCAATCATCCAAGTATGTCCTTTACACATGAATCTGCAGCAAGAAGCCACTCCGGAAGTTGAACCATCAGAAAGGCACAATCCAGTGTGTGCGAAGTCTAAGATGAATATTGTGCATAGTCCAGCAGAAGAGAAGAGTCGCAAATTCAAAGCAGATCCTATCATCTTGAAAGCATCTATGGCAACAGAAAGGAGAAGGAAGCACAAAAGGCAGGAGAAAGAATTAAAGTAGAAGGAAGAAAAAGAGCAGAGAGAACAAGGAGCGAAGCAGATGCAAGAATAATATATGAGGGGGAAAGAAGCGGAAGAAACAATGCTAAGACAATCTGAAGAAGAAGAAAAAAATTGGCTACTTGAAGAAGAGAGAAAGCAGCTGCAAGTAAAGAAATTGCCCAAGATATTGAAGACTTGATAGTGACCTAAGACATGGCAGTTGAATTGGAGCAGCATAATCAAGATATTTATCTCATGCCTTGCACGCAATAAATCACCTCTCAGTCTCCACCTCCTCCTACCGAAGGGAAAACTCCAAGTGAGTAATAGGAAATTGTTGCTCTCGATGAAGGTCTAGTTATAGATATTTTTAGCTTAACTTTTGATGAGATGCAAAAGAAGATTGGTCAAGAAAGGAAGAATCACTTTTTGAATGACCTCACACATCCTGCTTTTACAAAGAGAAGGTGATTGTGATGGACACAAGGAAGAATTCAGAATCCATTATCGCAACCAACTTGGCCTTCACAGGAGCCTCCACATCAAACATAGGGTATTTGATGGTCGAGAATAGACAAATAGCAAAGAAATTAGAAGCAACAAGGCAACAAATTGAACAACTCCAGGTAGAGGATTAGAAAGAAGCTTTGTCATAGGTATACTTAGAAGGCTCAAGGTAGCCATACTTGGTGATGTATTAACATTGGGAGATACTATGAGGAACATCTATGAGGAGTTAGTCATCATGCATAAAGAAGTTTTCCACTTGCATGACATGCAACAAATATCTAGAGAGAATGTTAAAACTCTCAAGGTTTTTCATGTAGATATCATTGCTATGCATGAGTGGGAATTAAGTATAGAGGTATACCTCTTGATTTAGTGAAGAAGACAAGGAAGGAAGTTGAGTTGGAGAAATCTAAAGTTCGGACGCTTATCCAAAGCAACAAACAACTAGACACTTTCATCACCAAAATTCAGTCCTCTTATATATGGTTATATTACAATGAGGATTTCATGGTCAAGTCACACAAGATCCTTGTAGTTGGCACACTTCCTAAAGCTAAAGGAAAAACAAGGACAAACATGAAGTTGAAGAATACTTGGACCAGTTCAGGCAGATTTCCACCAAAGGGGACCTGGAGGTTAACAAACATGACATACATAATTATATTACTGGTTTGCCAAGATTAACGCCATGTTGTTCTTGTTGAAGAAGGAAACTCAAACTGGCTCTAGGATTGTGTACCCAGATGCAATGGAGGCTAGAGTTTTCTTCCAACCTAATCCCGCCACAAAGTTTGATGAAATCATCACACAATATAAATCTTGGCATCGCTATGTGATTGAGAAGCTAAAAGTTGAAGTTGGTGAGCTAGAGTTTCCCCAAACTCAAGCTTGACATGTTGCTTGTATTATTAGGCTTGTTTTTTTTACTCTACCCAATTTTGTCTTATATGGGTATTTGTAATATTGTATTTAAAATATTTGTAAGTGGAAGTCCTAGTGTCAATCTTGGAACATGAAAGGTCATTATGTTAAACGAAGTCAAAGAGTCACGAGGGAAGTCAAAGAGTAACAAAGGAAGATGGATAGTCACCTCATATGTTATAGATATACCGTCATAACTCATGTAAAGGGATTTTGGCTAGTCTTTTGGCTTAGGATCGAAACCAAGGGAGTTTTTATGAGAGCCTTGGCTTCTCCTTTGGAATAGAAGGATTATCTTGCTTTGGAGAAGCAAGTGTTGGATTCATGTTCCATTATTGGGGCTAGTGGTTTGTCAATTGTACATGTATGTTTGGAACTTTCAATTTTAATAAAAGCTCATAGTCGAAACATCTTCATGCATATGTCGTGGATATCTGCGATATCTTATTGTTATGTTTGCGATATCTATTATGTCATTTACACTCGTTATGAATTATTTTGTTTGCCTTAGTATGCATCTTGTTGATTGTGTGTTGTTATGTGCTTGCGAACATGTTTATCATGTGAACTATTTCACAGGCTAACTCGTGGTTCTCGTTTGTGCTCGTGAGACCCTTTTAAGTTATGTATTATTACATGCTTCTATGGGGGCCAATCTCTTTCCCTTTGATGTGATGGAAATTCTCATACATTTCACTTGACACTCCACAACTTCATACACTTGTTTCTACCAAAGTTACATATAGATCATTCTATATGGTTATTATAGCCAAGGCACACCCTTAAAATCCAACACTTTAGCAACCATCCTATTCTGGTTGGGGCTCCTACTCCAAACAGTGCAGGGTCAAATTAGGACTTCACATCGGGAGAGACCCCCTGCACCTATTGGCGGATTCCAACATCGTTAACAAGTTTTGGCACTAGAAGGAGGACCAAATAACAAGCTGAGCCTTTGAAGTCTACTTGAAATTTTCTTATCCTTTAATGGCTTCTTCCCAAATCTTGACCCCAACATGTTTTTCCAAGATTGCAAATATGAAAGTTCCCTCAAAGACAATTCAAGACATGTAAAATATGAAGTTTGATGGTGGGGGTGGAACAACCATTATTGAGCACACCACTCTCTTTCTTGAATTATACACTTACTATGAGATTAGTTGTGAGGATATTGCTTGCAAGTTGTTCATCCTTACATTCGAAGCATGTGTTAAAGAATTGTGTTACACATTGCCAACTACTTCCATTCACTCTTTTGAAAATCTTGTCAAGGAGCTTCATCACGCCTTTGACAGGTATGACTATATCTGTTTATAATAAAATCATTCATCTTAGAAAATAACCTAATGAATCTCTTGAAGAATTTCACAATTGTTTTGTTCATTTCTGTTACGAAATTTCTGAGGATGTGTTGTAGAGGCTACAACCACCCTCTAAAATTTTGGCATGCACCCAATTTCGGAGCCTCCCTTGAGAGTTTCACTTGATGACTACACACACTCAGGTTCACTCCGTGAGCTCATGTGAGTCTTAGAATTTTCCTTGCTTGTTCATTTCACCAAGTCCTGCATGTTGGTGTCAAATTCATGCTTGAAACCATTGTTCCGGTTACACTCAAAGTATTCACTTTGTATGTACTTATTGTGTTCACTATGAAAGCATTTCTTGTGCTCAAACATGGAGTCACATCCACTGTTGCACAAGTGTCATCACGCTCGATCAACGATAAATCATGAGTGTCACGCTTGTCAGTTGTACCATCGGTCAGTCATGTCGAACATGTGTGTCTAGTTGGTTTGAGTCGTCATGTTGTCAAGTCATGTTGGTGTGTGTTTGTAAGATCACATTTTCATCTTTCATTCATTCCTCAGTTCTGACGACCAAACTTCCCTCTGAAAGTCAGACCATCACCTCCACATCGACTTGATCAACTGTCACCCAGAACATCACAGAAGCTCCAAGCAAGTATTTTTAAGTTTCACTACCCGCAAGCAATTCAATCAACCTTCATGCTGGCCACCCGGAGAGTCAAACCCAGCAGCCACCCAGGGACTGACTCCCCTCAAAACTTGCACAGAGGCTGCTGACCTTGCATGTTCTGCTAATTGAAGAAATTGTGCAGATAGGTCAGACAGACACCCAGTGCCTGTCCCTATCTCCCTCAAAAAATTGCGTAGTTTTCTAGTCACTCCTCCAAACAGATGACCGGCTACTCATCCAGGAATTTGCGCAGTTTTCTTGAGCAGGGTCTCTGTTGCCCAGTAGTCCGCTCAACTCAGAAATTCTACAGAGATGATCAGTAGGCCGACCTCCTAGCCTCAGTTCAGTTTCTCTCACCAATATCTCCCAGCAGCAGATTGCTAGTTCACTCCAGGAATTGCACAATTTCCCCTGCTAAGCTCCTAACAGCTGACTACCAGTTCCCCTTGGGAATTGTACAGTTTTTGCTGCCAGTGACCCATCATCTAGCTACCAGTTCCCTCCAATAATTGCGTAGTTTGGCTGCCAAGCTCCTGGCTAGTTCCTCCAAAAAATTGCGCAATTTTTGCCTGCTGATCCTCCATGTAGCTTGGCCTGTTCCTCCAGAAAAATGCACAAATTTTGTTTTCAAGTCTTTGCTGCCCACTTGTTCTAGATTTTTTCTTCCTTTCTCTCCTAGAGCCTGGATTGTCCCTCCCAAAATTTGCACAGCTTTGCCTTCTAGTCGAGCCAGACCTCGCAGACAGTCACTGTCGACTTGGATTTCCCATATTCATCACACAGTGACTCTTGCGTAGTTTTCATCGGCAGTGCTTGGAGCCATAATCCCACCTCGCAGCCTTGCTACCTCTCCTAATCACCTGCATCTGAAATGATCATGTATCGTGGTAGAATAGGAGGTTTTTAGATTTAATGTCATCTCGTCATGAGTGACTGAAGGTACAAGTACACCAACAAACATGGCGTGATGTCGAATGAGATGAACGAAGGGAGCACATGTAGAAGGACAAGTTCACCAATGGACAAACAAACGATGCATGCGAAGAGATGTATTCATGAATGGATGATCATGCAAAGATGTGTTCGCGGATGGACGGATGAGAAAACATGCAAGATGTGGTCACGAATGGACGAATGGAAGAACATGCACCTTTCGCAAACATATGAGCCTGTCAAGCCTTCCAAAATATAAGAAAGGAGCAATGTGCCAAAGCAACATCAAGTGAACCAATGATCATCGAAGACTCCGCACACTTTGCCATGTGGAGGTGAAGCTATGATACACCATGAATACATCCATCACCCAACAGCACTGCAACTCGACATGCACTCCGGTAGCAGCATGAATGTACCAACACTATCATGTAGAGTCATGTCATGAGTCATGTTGTCCACATCTCCATTGTGGGCCACGTTGTCAAATCAATGTAATGTAACACGGAAGTCCAAGAGACCCACTTGTTATACAAAAAGTCATGTAAAGTCGAAAATTCATAGAAGTCAAAATAGTCATGAGGGTAGTCGAACAACCACAAGGGTCAGTTTCACCCTTGGTTATAAATACCCCCTCATTTGTGCATGCAAAGGACTTTTCATCTCAACTCCTCCCACATAGCCAAGAGAGTCTGTAATCTTTTATTTTAGGAGTAAGTAGTGGCTCCAATGCCCGGCGCTCGGGGTTAGTGATGTATGGTGTAATGATGTGTCTTGGAGCTTTCGCTTAATTCAAAATCCTGCTAATAGGCCAGCACATTTTCTCACATGTATTGTAATTGTTGTAAGACTAATCTTGAACACTTGTAATGCATGTTTCTTTAATCTATGTTTAACACTTGGACTTATTTCACTTGTTCTAATACATAATATGTTAATGAAAATGTGTTGTAAATGTTGTTAACATTGTCTCGCCTGTGGTGGCTACCCCCCCAGGTAGTAGACAAGCCTTTCACATAAAACTTGCTATAACAATCATTACACTCGTGCGGACTCCTTCGCTGAGTGTTGTATGTGTTATATTACCTTGTGTGTTGTGACTTCTGCATTTGTGTGGACTGTTCCTCTGGAAGTTTTGCATGTCCTGTTATGATGTGTGCTCCTAGTTGAGTTGGGACTTCATCCCAACCAACATGGGACTCACTCCTACCCTCTCCCTCTACAGTGAAAGAACCATTGACACAAGTAAACTAGCATTCACCAGGAAAGTGAACATCACTTCTCGAAGACAAAGCAGACCGCTCTCCTATGCTAACAAGCAATAGTTGAGGCAAATCCTTAAGACAATGTCAATTGGGCCATCATACCGAATGGGACTCACACACCAAACGGTGTGAGGTCTAGTTGGGACTTCATACTGGGGTGATCCCCTGAATGTTGGCGGGTCCAGTACCATCAACATTTCCAGCGCTAGAAGGAGGGAAGCCAGTTGTATATGGTTGAACAACCCCTCACACTCATTCATCAACCATCTGGTCAAGGCAATAACTCGTACTCCTTCTCACCTACATGCTACTCTATAGTTGGTTACTCCTCACCTACCAAGATTAAACATGAGATTTTGTATCAACACCTTCGCTTTGTCCATCCCATAAATCGCCAGTTCGCGAAAGCAGTTGGACTGATCCCAGGCATGCAGCATCTTCCATACACATTAAGAAAGCCAAAAGCCACTCCAATAGGAGTTGTTGTATCATTGGTGGAAGACGAAGTCCTTGCCACACTTGAAGGTCTTGCAGAAGCTATTGAAGATGGAGAGGAACCTTCGGTCTTCCAGCAAGCGGAAAAATACACTCTTTTGATCATGGTATCAAACTCTCGTACAGGAGACGAAGGGGAAGGCAGTGGAGGAGGTGGAGGCGAAGACAAACCAACGAACTCAGAGTTGGAACCATCTGATTTTGAAAGAGAAGTGGATGAAGAAGAAGAAGAAGAAATGGTTGACCAAAATCTTGAATGGATGACTCAGTGACCATTAGCTCTCTCGGTTGTTCTCCACAAGATATCAAAGCGAGCAGAGAGAATGAACATCAAGTTCAACCCTGACAGCATGGTGAAGGTAGAAGACCACTTGGACAACTTCTACCTATAGCTACAGACCCTTGAGGTATGGTATGACGGCGTAGAATGTATATTGTTCCCATGTACCTTGGACAGTCATGCAGCTGCATGGTATCACAGCCTTCCACCCAACTCTATAAAAAATTGGGGTGCATTCAAACACATGTTCCTTGAAAATTTGTTGATGACAAGAACCCAGCCATGCTACTCAAAGAATTGGAAAGCCTCAAGATGGAGGGAAAATAGAAAGTGAAATATTTCAATCAAAGGTTTACACGCATATTGAACAAGTTCGCATTGAACACTAAACCTCATGACTCCATCATTGTTGACTACTACACATCCGCACTACCAACCAACATTGTGTAGTTCGTCAAGTGAGTTGTGAAACCAACACTCTTAGAAACTTTTGAAGAGACTATTGTTGTGGAGAAAGACCTACACTCGATTGGAGTCATCAAGGATGAGGAATCAGCAAAGGACTCCAAGGATGTGAACAGGAAGTCCCAAGAAATGGCAAGCAAGGTTAGAGATAAGGAAGCAATTGATATTGAGACCCTCACTCGCATTTTCAATAAATTGACTACAAAAGTGTCTGAGCTCAAACAATGGAAAATAGACACATTTGCAAGTAATCATATGTCAAGACAAAGACAGGTAAGCAGCTCATCAAGCAGCAACCAGTTTTCTTCCAAAACTACGCAAAAGCCTGTGTTCTAGCTCAAACATTATGCAGATCCTAAGTTTTAATCTTTCCATGAAGAACATCATCCCAAGAACTCTTGTTCAGAATGGAAGTGATTCACAATCTCTTTCTGCATTCATACACTCGATGTGGAAATAAATATGCAGGACAAGTTGGAAGACACTGACAATGATGAAGAGGTTGCACCTAATGAGCCATCAAGCTCTAGGCATGTGGTGAACGAGTATCAGTTCTCACAAAAAATTTCCAATACAAATACTGAGAAGTAGCCCCCAAAGAAAATTGGTCATTACAATCTTAGGAGTAAAGGGGCCCCCCCTACACTTGGGGAAATGTAAGAAAAGATGATACTGTTGATGAGGAAGGCCAATCCACTGACCACCCCAAAGTAGAAAACAAAAAACAAGTCCGGGAAGACAACGACGGATAAGAGTACATCCATTAGTAGCAAGTTGCAAAACACTTTTCCAGATAACACAAACATTCGTTCCAACCTAGACACCTCGGTAAGTCTACCACATCTGAACTAAAACATTGTTGATGACATGAAGAAAACTTGAGAAAACATCAGTTTGTTTGAGTTAGCTAAGGTCTAGAGCCAGTGAGATATCTAGCTACATGAATTGGCACAGATAGCAAAGGACAACGCAACCTCTACCAGTGAAGGGGCAAGCACGCCTCCCAGACCTCTTTCTATTGTACTCAACATGCTCTAGATGGAAGAAGTAAACTCAGGTTGCCTTCCATTCCTACTATCCTTTGAAATATTTAACTATAATTCAGAATTGCTTGGTTGATTCGGCACGACCGCCAACGTTATGCCACTCTCCATTTCAAAGCAGATCTATGTGCAATGGAGCGAAACATCCACGCGAATTATCCAACTTGACCGAACATCATAAGCATGTCAAACGGTCCGTGTATAAACAAGTTTTGGTCCATGGGTTGTGACGAATCAAAGACAAGTGACGGCTCAAGGGCCGGGTGTATATTAGTTTCCCAAAATAACAAAAGATGCATGATTTCAAGTTTCTTGAAGCTTGAGTGCACAAACAACGTTGCCAAGTATGAAGCACTCATGTTGAACTTACAAAGGACCATCAGCCTCAACATGGTCATACTCAAAATGATACTACACTCTACAGATAGTGTTGATTCTTTCAAGTACATAACAATTGATGAAGGTAAGCACGAGCGGCCCCTGAAAATTGTAGTTGAGGGAAAGAAAGCCAACCTCATTCCTGAGGATGGGGTTTCCCTCAACAAGCTCTATGGTTTGCAGAATTTCTATCAAGGGCTAAGAAACAACAAAACCCACAAGAACACCACTATTAATGAACAGAGTAACCTGGGAACCAATCACGATTCAAGGATAGCCAGTATCGATACAAACGACACACCACAGTGGCAGCAAGTCTTTGACCCCTCGATCAAACAGTATTAGGATGTGTCTACATGGGAAAATGATGACCTGAGTACACACTACACATGAGTGATCCAACATGGGATTGCAGGTAAAGGAGGAGCCAAACTGTTACAGCAAAGGCCAGGTAAAACACATATGTCGTTTGAACTCCTTATACAAGAAACATTGACTGAGATTTTGGATGATTGTATCACTTTCAAATTTCGTCAGCATACTTTGGTTTCTAAATTAAATTCCACATGTAAGAAATTCAGGAAAATATGCTTATGCATTGATTTCAGGAACTTGAACCGCTCCTGTAATAATAACAACTACCCCGTGCCATCATCCAAGCTTATGTTGCATGCAGTACCTAAAGTAGTGATGTCGTCTTCACTTAAAGGTATTTTGGAATACCACCAGGTTCCGATAGTAGAGCTTGGTGGACTTACACTGGTCCATGAGAAGCTTGGCCCACACACGTATCATTTGCAATCACTTGACGGGAGGATTTAAAACCTTCCTGTCAACGACCAAGATCTCAAGCATTACTTCCAGTAGTTCAGGCCACGCTCGTGCCATGTACATAGTTTTCTTTTTGCTTGTTGTTTGCATCTTGTTAGCTTTTCTTACTACCTTCGTTTTTACTTTGTTTGTTATGCTTACTATTTTTGTTCATGTTCATTTTGTTTGTTTGATATATTACTATTTTGTTTTTCTGGAAATAAGTGCTACCAACTACTACGTTCTGGATTTTGAATAGAGTATGTGGCTGAAATTTGAAGAAACCTATGGCCATCACCCTGCCATCGACTCGATCGACTATCACCCAGAATAGAGCAGAAGCACCAAGCAAGTCTTTTCAAGCTACGCTACCTGCAAGCAACTCAATCAACCTTCATGATGGCCACCTAGAGAGTCGGACCCAGCAGCCACCCTGGGACTGACTCCCCTCAAAAATTGCACAAAGGCTATTGACCTTGCTCGTTTTGCTGACTGAAGAAATTTCACAGATAGGCCGAACAGATACCCAGTGCTCGTCCCTGTCTCTCTTGGAAAATTGTGCAGTTTTTCTAGTTAGTCCTCTCGACAGTCGAGGGTTTCTCATCCAAGAAATTGCAAAATTTTATTAAGTAGGCCCTCTACTGCCTAGCAGTTTGCGCAGCTCAGAAATTTCACAGTTATGATAATCAAGCTAACCTCCCAGCCTCAGTGCAATTTCTCTTGCCAGCAGCTCCTAGCAGTAGACTGCCAATTCCCTCCTGGAATTGCGTAGTTTCTGCTGCCAAGCTCCTGGTAGCTTACTGTTATTTCCCCTTGGGAATTGTATAGTTTCTGCTACTAGTGACCCATTAGCCACCTGCCAGTTCCCTCCATGATTGCGTAGTTTTGTCTGCCAAGCTCCCAACCAGTTCCTCCAAAAAATTGTGCAATTTCTGCCTATTGATCCTCCATGCAGCCTAGCCTGTTCCTCCATAAAATTGTGCAATTTTTTTTGTCAAGCCCTTGCTACCTGCTCATTCTAGAAAATGCACAAATTATTTATGCCTTGCCCTCCTTCAGCTCGGATTATCCCTCCAAAAATTTGTGTAATTTTGCCTTCGAACCAAGCTAGACCTTGCAGGCAGTCATTGTCAACTTGGATTTCCCATCTTCATCACACAGTGACTCTTACACAGTTTTCATCAGCAGTGCTTGGAGCCATCATGCCGTCTCGCAACCCTGTTGCCTCTTCTAGTCACCTACATCTGAAAATATTGTGTATCATGGTAAACTAGGAGGTTTTTAGATTTGATGTCATCTCATCATGAGCGACTGTAGGTAAAGTTACACCAACAAACATGGCATGACGAGGAATGAGATGAACGAAGGGAGCACATGCAAAAGGACAAGTTCACCAATGAATGAATGAACGATGCATGTGAAGAGATGTGCTTGTGAATGGATGATCATGCAAAGATGTGTTCGTGGACAGACGGACAAGAAAACATGCAAGTTGTGTTCACGGATGGATGAACGGATGAACATGCACCTTTTGTGAATAGATGAGCCTATCAAGCCTTCCAACATACAAGAAAGGAGAAATGTGCCAAAGAAACATCAAGCGAACCAATGACCATTGAAGACTCCATACACTTTGCCATGCAGAGGTGAAGCTGTGATACACCATGAAGACATCCATCACCTACCAACACTGCAGCTCGACATGCACTCCAGTAGCAGCACGAATGTACCAGCATTTTCATGTCGAGTCATGTTGTCCACATCTCCACTATGGGCCATGTTTGCAAATCAATGTAATGTAATGTGGAAGTCCAAGAGACCCACATGTTGTACAAAGAGTCATGTAAAGTCGAAAAGTCACGGAAGTCAAATGGTCATGAGGGTAGTCGATAGCCACAAGGGTCAATTTCACCCTTGGCTATAAATACCCCCTCATTTGTACATGAAAAGGACTTTTCACCTCAACTCTTCCCACATAGCCAAGAGAGTCTGTAATATTTTATTTGAGGAGTAAGTAGTGGCTCCAACGACCCATGCTCACGGTTAGTGATGTATGGTGTAACGATGTGTCTTGGAACTTTCGCTTAATTTAGAAGCCTGCTAACAAGCCAGCATGTTTACTCACATGTATTGTAATTGTTATAAGACTAATATTGAACACTTGTAATGCATGTTTCTTTAACCTGTGTTGAGCACTTGAACTTATTTCACTTGTTGTAATACATAATCTGTTAATGAAAATGTGTTGTATATGTTGTTAACATTGTCTCGTCTGTGGTGGCTACCCCCCCAGACAGTAGACAAACCTTTCACATAAAACTTGTTGTAACAATCGTTACACTTGTGCAGACTCATCCATTGATTATTTTACGTGTTATCTTACCTTGTGTGTTGTGACTGCCGCATCCGTGTGGACTTCTCCTACAGAATTTGTGCATGTATTGTTGTGTTGTGTGTTCCTAGTCAAGTTGGAACTTCATCCCAACCAACTTGGGACTCATTCCCACCCTCTCCCTCTACAGTAAAAGAACCATTGACACAAGTACACTATCATTCACCGAGCACATGAACATCACTTCTTGAAGACAAAGCAAACCACTCTCTTGTGCTAACAAGCAAGAGTTGAGGCAAATCCTTAAGACAATGGCAATTGGGCCATCATATCGGATGGGACTCCCACACCAAATGGTGTGAGGTCTAGTTGGGACTTCATACCAGGGTGATCACCTGAATGTTGGAGGGTCCAACACCATCAATGGGATGATATTGATTGGAATTTTATGAAAAAGAAGTTTGAATAGCTTGTTCATATTTCTTTGAATCCATCACAATATTATTTTTTTGAAAGTCTCCCAACATTTACCGGTCATGTACCTCTTAAATCTACGACAAGAGAAGTTGTTTTTTTGAGTGACTCTTCATCTTCCTCTTATCAAATGGATCCATGCAAGCAGGTTGAGGTTGTAGAACCTGAAAAGCCATCTGTTAATCTACCACCATCCTCTCCTAACCCGCTTGTTCAAAATTTCAACTCAAGTTTCGATTGTGAATATGATTGTTTCAGTGATATTCTCTCTTCTCACTCTCAATCTGTCGTTCCCTATGACCCTTCTGATTCTAAACTATTACATGTATCTAATTTAATCACGTATTTTGATTTTCAAGAGAATCAAGTTCAAGATGGAGTCAGTGTTAATCAAGAAACTTGTGATATCATTCATGTTGATTATGTGTGGAAGTTTGATTCTAAACAAGTATTTGTGGTGAAATATGATCTTTTGTTTGATTTCTTAAACTCTATCTCACCTCTCCCCCATTGTCCTGGCATTTTCCATGAATTTTTCACGACTGCCATATTTTGTTATGAGTCTATTTGTGAATATGTTGTTGTTGTTCATGTTCAGGAATGTTGGAATGTCGATCTTACATCAGAATAGGGTGAGAAAAAATATTCCCTTTGCAATCTCTCTCATCTATCATTATTTTAGTTTGAAGAAACAAAGAGTGGAATTTCTTGTTTTCAATCACCTCCTCTCTATGATTCATTAGATCATGAGGATTCCTTTCTTTCTGATAAAGAAAATTATGCTCATGGTTGTATTTATATATTCATCGAATCATCTAGGAATCATCTTGTATTTTCCATTTTCGATTATTCTAATCCACCGGTCTTTGATGATCTACATTTTGATACCTTGGAATTACCTCAAGTTGTCGAGGAACTTCATCCTGCGTTGATGGTTATGTGATGAATTTGCATTCTTGATGCTAGTCCCAAGCATGATTAGGTTGGGACTCTTACTTGGAAGGATCCTCACCTAGTCATCGCGAAAGCTGAAAATCAATATATATCCCAATTTCTTGATCCTTCACCTATTTTCCATGATTCTGTCGCTGAATGGTTAGGGGAATCATGCATGGAAAGCCCATTTGTGAAACACAAGTTTTTCACTTTCTTTATTTTTTCCAAGTTAGAAAGTTTAGAAGAATGTCATGACATGACAATTTGTTGCGATGTGTTTCGACACCGTAATGCGTTAGCAGATTGTTTGGCATATGCTTTCTTGTTATAATTTTATAGTTGCACCTTCTATCTTCAAATTTTGGAGAATTCTGCATTTGATCTTTCTTGTCAGCTGATTTTCTTGATGACCTTTCTTACTGTTGATTCCCTCTCCCATCTAGGTCAGGAAATGATTCTATGGTTGCATTAGAAGTTTCATTTTACATAAACCTAGCATATCTCTTTTTAGTTTAGGAGTAGGATATTTAGTTTTGTTTGTTTTTCTTTTGTTTTTTCTTTTGAACCTTTCTTTCCCTTTCCTTCATAATAATACTTTGCATAAGATCATGTTCTGCTTCTAAAGCCAGCATGGAAAAGTTCAAGAGGATATTTTATGACTGTCAACACTTGGATTTTTGTTCATTCCTTCTCTTTGCAAGGGCCCCATATATTTTAGTCAATGATGCTCGGATGGAAGATACATTATTTTCGGAGACAAACTTAGTGGAACTACGATGCTTGAATATATAACCAGTACTTTCTTCTCTAATTGGTTTTATGATTGATCGGTTTTATCTTGTCAACTCAACTGTGTAAGGAGAGGAGGAAACTGAGACAAGTGAAATGTATTTCATAGGTGTATAAATATCCTTCTATGAAGGGAGAACCTCTTCTTCTCTAAATAAGTCATGATCCTTCTTCCACCGCATGAAATAAATAAGCGTTGATGCATAGTTCTATAAAGAAAGTATAAATAAAGGATGAAATAAGAGAAAGGATTCTTGTGTAGGGAGGTGAATCAAATAATATGTCGAGGTACTCTCCAGGCAGGCTAAATTAGGTTAAATCAACAATTGGCAGTTGGCAGGTCCAGGCCATATCTCATATCAACAATCGGTGTTTTCAAAATGTTAAACTTAACAAGTTGAGATCAATGAACGTTGATAGTGTTAAATCGTTAGGATTGTGCCTTTAGTGTTGAAGCACCAAGAAAGATTGAAGATGAATTAACAAAGGATTTTAGCAAAAAATCAGAACAGGTACGGGCCTTTTCTCTCTCCTCTAATGGGACACGTGGCAATGTAAGATTGGTTCCAATAAGGAACATGTGGTGAATAGAGATTGGTTCTGATAAGTGTTGAACAGTGCTTGATTCTAACAAGCTACATGGTGGCTAACGTCATCATGACATGGATTTACAGTGGACATGTGGCAGGAATATTTGACATTTTCAAGGATCATAAGAGGCCAAAAAAGGTGACATGTGTCACCACTCAAGAAGTGTCACATGGCAAGGATGACATCACATCTCACATCGCATATCCGAGGTTGATGGATATCGACATTTTGCAGTAGTGGTCACTTGAAAATCACCGATAAAGGGGCTCCGATGTAAGGGTTGGCCCATGGTCACGAGAAGAGCCAAAGAACCAAGGGTGTGGGGCCAAGGGAAAAGCAAGGGGCAAACCATAGAGGGCTATCGGTGACCAGCGATTGATGAAAACTAAATGTCGTAACTCCTTTGTAAACCCCAGATTGGAAAACACTAATAAGGAGGCTAGTGCATGGTCATGAAGAACTTTAAGTACTATGGGTTCAAAGCATGTTACTAAGGAAAAGTAGCCCCTTGGCAAGAACAAAAGGCCTTAGGGCCTTAAGGTTAAGCACCTAGTCACCACCCTTGGTCTTATGGAGAGAAGTGCAGGAAGGACCAAGCACCAAGGAGCTTGTCATATCGGAGTTCGACAATTGGCGGATTTGAATGCCGCACCACTATGAAGTTTGTGATATGGGACTTCTCCGATATTGCATTGTGGTGACATTACAAGGCATATTAGGCTCTGATAGCATGATACAGGAATTTCAGAGGAATGGATGAGTCAGAAAATATGATTCCTGAGCAACACAGAGGCCATCATTTTTAATCACTCCTAACTCTGAAAAGTGGGAAGTTCATTTATTTCAAGAAGAAAGCGACAGGGGAACTGAGCGAGTAATGGAAAAGGCATAATGTGGTAGAGACATGGCTTACCCAAAGGCCATCATAGGAAGTGGCGTGGATATATTTTGATATAAGCATCATTCATTTTTCACATGTTTTGTTAATTCTATTACTTTTTATTTTATTTTGTTTTGATTGTATTTTAATAAAAATAATGGTTATGTTGCAATGATTCTGGTGACAAAGCCTTGGCACGTCGAGACAGCTAGTTAATCATATAGTTGGAGCTTAAGCTAAGATATTTTGTAATTGTTTTCAAACTCTCCCTCTCCTTATAAAAGAGGGGATTAAACACTTAAAGAAGGTTCAAAATTTTTGGGAAAGACTTCTCTCTTACGGGACCTTTTCCTAGTTTCCTAAAGGCATGACTAAATCTGCTTGTATGCTGGTTTTTTCTCAAGAAATTAATACAAATTTTCATGTGATTCCAACCTATTAGATTTACTATATGTTCTTCTCTCTCTATATTATCATATGTGTTGAATTTTCTTCTCAAATTACATAATATGTAGCAATTAGATGTATTTCCTCTAGAAACATATTCATTTAAATTAAAACATTGGTGGATAATGCTTGCATTGTTGTAGGAATTAAATCTTTAAACCATGCTCCATGTATCTCAACATTCCATAGATATTTCACTCTCAAATTTCTCTCTGAGTCTTTAGATATATTCTTCTCATACCTTAAGCTTTATATGAAGGACTCCTCTTCTACTGTCTTCTCCCATTACCTGTGTTTCAACAATTAAATTGTTGCACATTCCTAATATGATTTGGCCACCTGTGAGTTGAAGATTATTTTATGAGTTCTACTGTGTAAAAGATACTTCATATATTGTATCTTTATGAATGGTTCTGAATCAATCCAGTTTGGCTTTCTCGTGAAAAAACTAGTGTTGCAAGTCTTTAAGGCAAATCTGACAAGCACTCTTTAAGATGTCCTAGGCACTGGTCTCCCTTCAACCCAGAGACTTTCTCTAGGAAGATTCCATATCTCCTTAAGAACTTATGCTATAGGTGCTAGAAAAAGTGACAACATCTTTTTGGTGTCATTGCTGGGGAATGGATTAGAAAATGTTTCCCCTTGGGTACGAAAAATCTATGCATTCCCTCTGTTAGGTGAGCAAGGGAAGTGTGGGTTGAATATCCCTCACCTTGGAAACTCCACCGTCTATAATTTTATCCAATCATTTTGGCTTATAAGAATGTGACACCATCAAGGGACAAACCCTAATGTGGGGAAACCCTTGATAAAATCTTCTTTTAGTCTTCAATAGTTCAGTAAAGAGAGATAGTACAATTTACAAATCTGATAATTTATAACAACAACAAAAGAGCCTTGCAGATTTGACCCTCAGAAAATTGATCAACTTCAGTCAAATTTGGCCTCCAAATAACAAGATAAAACAACCCTCAAAACAGTCAAATTCAGCCCAATCAAAGTTTGGTCAAGCAACCCACTTGTGGTTAGCCCTAGTTGCAGTCAACGTTGGTCAAAAATCAATGTTTAGCCTCAAATTTTGTACCCATAAATGAGGTCTACGCAAATAGAGATAGCCCTCATAAAAATGCAGTCAAATGAGGTCAACACATGCTGGTCAACTCTTGGTCAAACTATCCAGAAATTCAGTCCCCTGAAATTTCAACCTCCTGAAATTTTGTTTTCCTGAAATTTCAGACGTGTGGAGAGAGAAAGGCCCATAAATCCATACCCAATCAATGTGGAGAGAAAGAGAGAAGTGTAAATATGAGTGTGTCCAAATGAGGCTATCACCTTCTATTTATATGCAAAGTTGAGGATGAATAGACGTGATTGTTGGGCTTCTGAGCCTACATAAGTTTGTTGGTCGACCTTGACAATTTGATCATGATCAAAATAAATTCATAACTTCATTTGTACATGTCAGAATCGGATGATATTTAGATCAATCCTACACCTCTCGGAGAGAGGAATCCAAGAAAAATGTAAGTTGTCATAAATAAGATAACCCATGTAGAGTTTAGCCCTAGTTTCCAATTTTAACACTCCCTCTCAACTAGGGAGAACTCCATCTGCTAATCCATCTGTCAATATGTACTATCTTTTCCATCAATGCACTGCTCTACTCTGTTGAACTATGAAGAAGAAGAAGTGATTGAGAATGTATCATACCATTCTCTACTGACCCAAAGTTAGTCCCAATCAATCGAGAGTGTGTCATACCACTCTCACTGACCCAAATTCAGTTCTAATCAAAAGAGAGTGTCACAGACCACTCTTACTGACCCGAAGTCAGTTCTAATCAAAAGAGAGTTTCACATACCACTCTTATTGATCCAAAGTCAGTTCTAATTGATCCCAAATCAATATCGGTCATCCTAGCATAGGAAGTACGGTAGTACACAATGTGTCCATCAGTAGTACTATGGTCCCTATCCTCAATTCCCTACTCATTGGCCAGGTAAGAGGTACTTCCCATGAGTCCTATATTGCATGGGTAGGATGTCTCAATAGGATAAGGATGAACCACTCATCCTGCCTACATGTCGCAAAGGGGTATTGCAATGGAAGGTTGAACCACTCACCCTGTACACAAAAAACTACTAGGGGAAGGCTGAACCACTCACCTTATGGTTGCTCATTGCTCCAAGAAGCACCCCAAGCCCCACAGAGCTCCCAGCGCGCAATGACCATCTCATATAGGACCCTCATAAGAGGGTCTCTTCATGACTCCAAGTTGTTCTCAAAAGGCCAAGAACTTGACCTTCCCCAGGGGCTTTGTCAGAATATCGGCAACCTTCTCATCAGTCCTAATGTGATGGAGCCTTATTTCTCCTCGTTGTACCATATCCCGGATAAATTGGTACCTGATATCTATATTCTTGGAGCAATCATGGAACACAAGATTATTTGATAATTGGATCCCACTCTGGTTGTCATAGAAGATCACGGTGGTATCCATCAAATGTCCAAACATCTCAATGAAGAGTTTCCTCAACCAGACAACTTCACAGGAGGCCATACTAGTAGTTATGTATTCAACCTCGATAGTGCTCAAGGTAATCGATTTCTGCTTCCTTCTCATCTAGGATATGAAAGCAGATTCCAAAGAAAAATAGGATCCATAAGTTCTCTTGTTTTCCACCACATTGCTATCCCAATCAACATAAGAATAACCATGTAGCCTCACATCTCCAACAGTGTATCTCAGGCCATGGGTGATTGTACCCTGAAGATATCTTAGAAGATTCTTGGCACCAATCCAATGTATATGATGAGGATCAACCATATATTGGCTCAATGTGTTAACTGCAAAACATATGTCTAGATGGGAGTTCACTAAGAGCATCAGTGCTCCTATGAGTTGATGATACTCAGAAGCATCTCCTAATTCAGGTCCAGCAGCACTACCACATAACTACTTAAAGTTAATTTCCATTGGAGTAGTCACAGGCTTGTAGTCCACCATTGCAAATCTTTCCAATATCTTCACAACATATTTTCCTTGAGAGGGGAAAATTTCACCTAGATTTTTCTAGACCTCCAACTCTAGGACATAGTACATCGTTCCTAGGTCCTTCATCTCAAATTCAGAAGCCAACTTCCTCTTACATTTGTGAATGAGAGGGTCTGCACTTCCATCAACTCCATGCTTGATTTTGTAGAGCCACTTAGAGGTGACAACCGATTTTTCCTAGGGTCTAGGGACCACATCCCAAGCATCATTCTTTATAATCGACTCAAATTCTTCATTCATAACATCCTTCCATACTTGATGATTCACAACTTCTTCGAATGATGAAGGCTCATTTTGAATGATAATGCTCATGGTAGTCAAATATCCTTGATACCTATTTGGCTTCTTGCTTTCACGGAAAGTCCCCCTTGGTACAATGTGTCTCTTGGCATCTTTGACAGTCTCCCTAAGCCATGAGGGTATCCTTTTGTAGGAGGAGGGCTCATGAGGAGGAGGATAAATAGGATCCATAGGCTCATCAACATCAGGCATCGTTTCATCTCCTTTTGCACCTTGATTTCCGGTGTCATCTTCTTTGTCCTTCCTTAGGATAGGAAGGTTTTTGATCTTCCTGAGGGCCATATCTTTGTTGAAGGTGAGATCATGACTTATCTCAACTTCCTTTTCACCAGCCACATAAATTCTATATCCCTTAGAATTTTCACTATAACACACAAATATTCCTTTCTTCCCATATGCACTTGATTTGCTTCTTTTCTCTTTCGACACATGAAAATATATGGGACTTCCAAAAATTCTAAAATGAGAGATGTCAGGTTTCTTACCAGTGAAAATTTCTTCAGGATTCTTGGAGTCCAATGCTTGATGAGGGCATCGGTTTTGAACATACACGACAATATTTGTAGCTTGAGCCCATAGGAACTTCGAAAGGCCTTGATCATGAAACATGGCATGAACTGCTTCTACAATAGAGTGATTCTTCCTTTTAGCCATGCCATTATGGTTAGGATTGTATGGTGTTGTAGTCTCCTTCTTAATGCTATCTTCTCTAAAATAATCTTGGACTTCATTGGATTTGTACTCGGTCCCATTTTCAGTCCTCAATATCTTTATTTTCTTCTCGGATTGGTTTTCAATCAAGGATTTTAAGTGTCGAAACCAAGTGAACACTTCATCCTTCATCTTCAAGAAGTAGATCTAGGTATTACGAGAATAATCATCCATAAAGGTGAGATAATATAAGTATCCTCCCAAAGAGTTTACAGGCATCATACTAGATATGTCAGAGTGGATCAATTGCAATATATATGTGGTCTTGCTATTACTTGAGGGGAATGTACCCCTTGTAATTTTTTCTTCGGCACATCCCAGACATACACCTTCATGCTCTACTTTGAACTCAGGCATACATATCACCATTTGTCTCACATCAGATAGGGCCTTATAATGAAGATGGGAAAACCTCCAGTGCCATAGTTTAGATTGTAGAGATGTACAAGACATGGCACCCAATGGAATTCCTCCAACTTGATACAAGGTGTCAACCCTGAACCCAAGAGTAAAATAATCTTTAAGATTTCTTTTCCAAACACATACCTTTCCATCGATGAATGAAACCTTGAATCCAACCTCCATGGCTGAAATGGATGCCAGGTTCTTCTTGAGATCAAGTACATATAATACTTCTTGCAAATGCATAGTGCTACATTGAGTTAATTGAAGGGTAATATTCCCTACTCCCTTTACGGGATAGGTGGCATCATCTCCAAGGATGATCTCCAAGTTTGTCTCCTTTTCGATCAGATTAAAGAGGGTTGCCTTGTATCTGGTGAAGTGCGTTGGGGCACCATTATCAATCAGCCAATTTCCCAAAGTGTCCAGAGGAGAGGCAGTGGAGATGGATGATATAAGATAGTACTCTTTTAGCTTATTGTTAGCAACATTTGATTCTTCATACCTAGAGTTCCTTAATTTCTTGGAGGGTCAACCATTTCCTTGATGTTTCGAATTATTTTTTCCCTTTGCCATTGGACCTGCCATTCCTTTGATCATTGTTGTTGAAGTGTCCCCTAGAATGATTTCTATCATCATCATGCGATGTGTCCCTTCTATTTGGACAATCCCTTACATAGTGGCCAAAATTATTGCAAACAAAGCACCTGCCCTTCCTTCCTCCCTTAGATCCAAGCTTTTCATGGAAATGACCTTTAGACCCTACATTATTTCTCCTTTTGGCATGAGCAAAGAATGCAGTGGGTTACTTCTATTAGAAGGCATTTCTTGCACCACCATTCTTGTTTCTTCTTGAATGCATATTGGCATCAATTCTTCAAACCCTAGAATTCGATCATTGTTGAGTACAATGGTTCTAAATACATACCACTCAGGTGGGAGTCCTCCAAGGGTGGTGAGAGTAAGTTCCATGTCATGAATGACTTCTCCAATTGAGAGTAGATCATTCTTGATATCAATAATCCTAAAGAAATAGGATTGAATACCCTCGTCCTTGCCTTTCTTAACATCCTTCAAATTATTCTTTAGAAATAGAATTTGATTAGCATTACTAACCTTGAACATGTCGACCAACCTGTTGTAGATCTCCTTGTCTTCAATTTAGAAATATAGGCCACTAGATGCTTGTCAATGTAACCCCTAATAATCTTTTTTTCTTTTGCTTCAGCCCTATTCTAATTGGTCTTCGTAGTAGTTGGTGCATTTGAAGGAGGTTCATGGATTTTACCATACACATAGTCCATCACTTATTTTTCTTCTAAGATCAATTCAAGAGACATATTCCATCCATGATAATCAAATTTATCATGGAGCTCGTCTTCATTCGAGAAGTAGGATGAGGAAACCATTGAACCCTTGTCCTTTTCCAACTATCTTTGGTGATTTATCTTTCACTCTTGCTTGTACTTTGTCTTTACCTCAGCTCTGATACCATGTTAATTTTAGGCAACAATAGTATGTTCTATGCTTTACAGAAATTTTACTTCAATTTCTTTACTATCCCAGTATCAATAATCATATTAGCAATCACATCAACATGATACTAAAATGTAGATAGAACATAAAAATAAATAGTAGAAGACAAGCCAAGACAAGAGGAAACAAGATGTGGCACCATCCAGGGACAAACCCCAATGTGGGGAAACCCTCGATCAAATCTTCTTTTAGTCTTCACTAGTTCAGCAGAGAGAAATAGTACAATGTACAAATATGATAATTTATAACGGTAGGAAAAGAGCCCTAGCTAGAAAAGTCAATGTTGGTTAACATGGAATATTTGACCCTTAAAAAATCAATCAACTTTAGTCAAATTTGACTTCCAGACAACAAGATGAAACATCCCTCAAAATAGTCAAATTCAACCCAGTGAAAGTCTTATCAAACATCCCACCTGTGGTCAACCCTAGCTGTAGTCAATGGTGGTCAAGAGTCAACATTTAGCCTCGATTTTTGTGCCTAGAAATGTGGCCTGCCCAAACAAAGATAACCCTCACAAAAACGCAGTCAAAGGAGGTCAACGCATGCTAGTCAACGATTAATCAAACTATCAAGAAATTCGGTCTCTTGAAATTTTGGCCTCCTGAAATTTTTCTCTCTTGAAATTTCAACCTCCTAAAATTTCGCTCTCCTGAAATTTCAGCCTCTTGAAATTTTTCTCTCCTGAAATTTTGAACGTGTGGAGAGAGAGAAGCACCCAATCAATGAGGAGAGAGAGGGAGATGTAACAACCCAAAATAAACATGTAATTAATTAGATTAATCTAGTAATTTATAATCAACATGCAATTATCAACTAATTAACATCAAAGTTCAAAACTATGAGTAGAGACACTTACCCGTGATTTCAGTAGAAGTTTGCTAACTGCAACAAGGTTTTGGGGACAACTCTCCACCCAATCATAAGCTCAATTGCGCAAAATATTGCTACAACTGGCCCCCCCCAAGCCCTCAATCAACATACTATTGCCAGGGAATCCTTTGTCTTAGAACACTATTCTCCCAAGAGAATGAATGATAGAATGTTGGAATGACGGAATGCCTCCCATCTTCCTCACCATCTAATAAATAGAGAAAACATTGGAAGGGGAACCACATGCACACACTCCATGTGTCTACATGCAACTTTATTGCTTTCTTGTTTTATTTCTTTTTGATAGCTTTACTGATTTTTTACTGTTTTCTTGTTTTATTTCTATTTATTTTTATTTAGAGCTTTAGTATGGTTATTTATTATTTATTACTATTTTTATTTTTATTATTTTTTATTCATTGTTTATTAATTATTTTCTTGTACTTTTTTAATATTATGGTTATTTATTATTTATTATTATTTATTACTTCATGTTCACTCGACACCCTCTGCTGAACTAGTATAACTAGCAGGCATCGAAAGTTTCAAAACACCTGGGAAATCTCAAGGAATCTCTGTCCTTTTTCCCACTTTCAGAACCAGGCATAAGCCTCCCTGGTTTGTATCCTAGTCCAAGGCTGGCCCCAAGGCTCGCACCCGACTCAGACCTCATCTGCCCCAAGGTAGGCATCTGGTACAATACTCAATGACTCTGGGCATCTCACAAGGCTGGTCCACTACCTCCACAACTACTAAAGCGCACAGCCCGAGGCATCGAAGTCCTTACACCCCCACAAGACTTCGGCATCCCAATGCAATAACAGGCACCTAACCTAGAACATCAGGCACTTGGCCTCCTCAAGATGGTCTTGTTAGAGTCGGTCTAGTAGCCCTCCATCAGCAATCAAACCTCTTTGCATTTGCATAAGTAGGTGTCTCATCAGTGTCATCTCACTGCATTCCATTAGGCATGCCATAACCCTAATGGAGGAGCTGGTGTCTTTATTCCCCTCTTGGCACTGCTGGATCAAGTTGTTTCAGTCAATAAACTCTTTCAAAGTTGTTTGTCTTGTCTTGAGGTCAAAAGTCTTAGGTCTAGGGTTTAGGTCTAGTTTGTCTTCAAAGTCATGTCTCTAAAGTCAATAAATGCCCAGCAGGCTAGAGGGATGATTGTCAAAGTGTTTCTTCAAAAGATTTCATCTTGTACAGTTAATCTTTACCTTGGATTTAAAAACCCTGTTTTTAAAGCCAAGGTCGTTTCTCAAAATTTTGTAAAAATTGTAAAAATTCAAAAATTCTTCAAAGTCAGCATGCAGCCCTAGTCCCCTTTTCCAAGAGTCCTCAGAAGCTATCCCTGCAAAAATTTTCAAGAAAAAACATCAATTCAACCAATGTCAGGACAAAAGGAAACCAAAAAGTCAACAACATTCAAAATTTAAAAAGTGTCATGAAAAACATTAGAAAGAGGGTTTTGACATGAAATAAATTCAAACCAAGGTTATAAAGTCTTTCTCTCCCTCCATTAAGCTTCATTGTGCCTTCAAGCAATAAAGAAAATCATTTCCAAGAGCATTTGGGTGAAATTTGCAGAGAGGAACCGTGTGCGACCTCTCAGGCTCTGTGCGCGACCTCTCAAGAGGGTTCTAGCAGTTATAAAAATACAAGGGCGCAACCTCTCAGGAGCGCGCGACCTCTCAAGCTCTATGCGTGACCTCTCAGGCAACAATTGGTTATAAACTTGAAAAAGACCCTAAATCTCCTCAAGATTGTCAGGTAGGCCTTCAATCATGAAAATTATGTTTGCTAAAGCTTGAAGAAGATCATGATTATGTTTTCAAAGCCTTCATTTGCAAGTAAAGACTCCATGTGCTTTTGCTTGAAATGTCAAAATTGCTAGGGTTTGTTTTGCTGTTTTAAGGTATTCCTTTTCATTCTTATTGTTCCTACATTTTCCCACCTCTCATTTTTACTCCCTTATCACTGTTACTTAATTTCCCTAATAAATCAAAAATCAAACCCCAAACCCTACCTCCCATAACATCCTTGCAAGTGAAATTGTATGATGATGTAAATGTCATAATTCTTCCCCTAAAATCCCTGTTTCATATGTTTTTCCCAATTTCCCTTCCAAATCTCCCTTCCCTAACATTTCCCTTGTGCTACTTGTCCCCTTGAAACAACATTTCAAAGTAGTTAACACAGCAAATTTTAAAGCAGAAGCAGCAATACATTTCAGCCACTTTGCTCCTGAAACCATGTCAGAAACCGAAATTGACTATGAGAAAATTGATGACCATGAGTCAGATTCAAAGCTAGAGGTACAAAGGAGGAAGAGTGGTAAGGGTGGTCACCATGTGAGAGAGGAGCCCACCACTTTGAGCTACTTGCAGGCTTGTCCACTTCCAGTCACATGTTTCCGCTACTTCTCATGTTATGAATTTTGCGAGAGGATTTCTCAAATTCAGCTTCACAGGGAGTTGGTCCACTTTTTTGTTTTGCATTTACATGTCGGGCATGTAAATCTTGTTGGGGTGGATTTTACATTGACACCTGAGACGGTTTCTCAAGCAACGGGGATTCCTAATGTTGGAGAAGAGTGGAACAAGCACAAAGTATTGGACAACATTCAGTATGAACCTTACATTAAACCTCAATATATGAGGTACATGACTGGTGTAGTTCATTTCAGATTTTTGAAGGATGAGTATGTTCCCTTGATGAAGCTCATCATGCGGTATTTCACATGTGAGGGTAGATTTTCACGTTTGTTTTTCTACCATATTCACGTGTTGATGCATTTCACACGGGTACGGATGATGAACATACCATTTTTCATATGCCGGAATATTGAGAGGATGGTGCCATTGGTGCAAAGGAAGAGTCCAGCACAGCAACATAGGAGCCTCTATCATTATGGTTTGATTCAGCTTGTGGTCATGCATCAGTTGGCTCAGCATGGCATCCCATGGGAGGAGTTCATCTCCCGAGAGTTCTTCACAGGAACACCACCATATCCTGAGATTGTTCATGAGGAGGGAGGACCATCACAGCAACATGAGATCCCTGAGACTAGACATGTCAGTTCTCCTCCATTGGTCACTTATCAGAGAGGCCACAGGGCCTTATTTGCAGCAGCTAGGCGAGTATTTTCTCCATAGCAGGTGGAAGGGGTCTCGCCTTCTTCATCAGCACCGCGAGTGTTATCTCCACACCAGGTGGAAGGGGCCTCGCTTCTGACAGCAACACAGGTATCAGAGAGGGGCAAGCAGCCCATGATTGAGGAGGGATTGTCAGGTGACCCAGATATTGACATTATTGATCTTGACACCTGTTCTCCTAGCTCAGAGCTTAAGGAGATCATCCGAGAGCAAAGGACCGAGAATGAGTCGTTGCACACAAAATTTCAGATGGAAAAATGGATAATTAACTATTTAGAGCAGCGCAACAAACAGTTGGAGGATGAGCACAAGCTTTATGAGTTGCGGAAGATTCGTGAAGACCGGGAATTGGCTCGTAGGAGACCCAGTGATTTGACACCCATAGATCGAGAATCTATGCTTATTTGGGACAATTCTCATTTGAAAATGTTGTTGGCTAAGGCCAACAGAGATAAGAACTTGCTCTGGAATATGAAGAACCATTATTGGGCCCGAATGCACGTATGCAAGGCAAGAATGAAGGTGCTCCAAGGACGGTTAGCCAAGGCACTTAAACGAAGAAAAAGGCCCGATCCCCTCCATATTTTGGCTGAGGCTTCCTTGAAGGAGCATGGTGCTAAATGACTCAACCTCAGCACAAATTTCAAAAAAAAATTGAGAAATTTTGGTCATTTATGATTTTTTGGTCAAAAAACAAGTTTTTGCTCCTGAGAGGTCGCGCGCAGTGCGCGACCCTTTAGATTGGGAAGTCCATTTCAAGAAAACTTTGCATTTTTGGATTTTTCATGCAAAAATACACTTACCGAGAAAAGATCAAGAAATTTCAATGAGTTTTGAGCCTCCAGAAGGTCAAAAAACAAGCAAAAAATGACTTTCTGCCACCTTTTTGACACACAGGAAGCAGTCTTGGGAGATTGCAATTTTGGAGGGGTAAATGGACACAAAACTCAGAAGTTCCACTTGGGTTGGAAAGTAGACATCCAGACCTTTCCAACACGCCTACTCTTGCCTCATTTGGACACCTGGACGTGCCTCAAAAGCGGCTCCGAATGCGCGTGACCTCTTGGGCAGTTTTCACAGGAATTCATCTACAGCTTAGAAATTCGCCCAGCTTTGACCAGTTTTGACTTGGGATGTAATTTTTCACCCTATTTGATGTAATTAATGTATTTTCATGTTTACATGACACTTATTTACCTATTCTAGAAGATTCATTCATGAGATAGGCAAAAATTAAATGAATGAATTGGTTTCCTAGCTTATAGAGGCAAGTTGTTTTGACTGCCTAGATTTTAGTGATCAATTTGGAATTGGTTGAAACAGCTCCTAGGATAGTGAGCTCGACCCCTAGAGGCAAGGAAAGATGTTATCTTTCCTATATTATGTACTTTCTTGGTCATTTTCATGGTTGGACTCTTGAGGGAGAAAGCTTCTATTGTATTACTCATTGTATCTCTGCATTTTTTGGCTAAGGAAGACCAGGGTTTTGCAGTCCTTTTTGGGATTCTTGTGGTTACATGTATTGATGGTGTGCTTCTCATTGTACTTGTAAGTTTGTTATGTGAATCATCTTCTTACTTTTTTCTTCTGCAAATTAGGCAAATGAAGTGT